>JAQZBX010018163.1:6946-34973 GCA_029593785.1 Cabassous unicinctus | reverse complement strand
CCATTGACATTGGCGCAATCATTTATTTTGGGATTGGTAATTCACAGTCAAAGCCATGACTGCTCTGATCCAACAGAAATTAGCCTGCCTGGGCATGGAGACCCAAGGGTTATAATTTTAGGGATTTATTCCTTGGGAGTGGAAGTAAAAGTAATGATTGAAATAAAGCATCACAGAATCGTATGCCTTACCATCAAGTCTTACCAGGGCCCCCACACCTTTCAAGAAGCTTCTGGGGGAAGCGGGTGTGGCTCAATGGATAGAGCCCCCGTTTACCACATGGGAGGTCCGGGTTCGCTTCCCGGGGCCTCCTTGTGAGGGCAGGCCGGCTCGCGTGGCGCCGTGGGCTGATGTGGCAAGACCTCACAGCAAGGGGGAGATAAGCAGACACAGAGAAGATACGCAGCGAATGGACACAGCAGCACAAGCAGCAAGGGGGGGATAAATAAAATAAATAAATCTTAAAAAAAAAAAAAAGAAGCCTCTGGGTTTTCAGTGGGCCTGGGGAGGCATAACCCACTTTGGCTCTGAGGTATAGCAGCAAGACTTGGATGGTTTATTAGACTGTACAATGTTAAGAGTTGGAAGAGACCTAAGTCATAATATTTTTGCTCACCATTTTCTCACCAGAGCAATCTTCTAGAAACATAAATTTAATGTTCTCATCTCCTGCTTTAAACGGCTTTCCATTGCTCCAAAATAAAAGCCGAAATCCTCAACAAGCATTTACCCATCTTCATGGCTCCAGCCCCTGCTTACCTCTCCAGAGCTTTGCTTTCCTTTAATCCAGCCACAAGGACTTTATTTCAGTTCCTCCAATGGCCAAGTTCCTTCTCTCTCAAGCACTGCCTTACCCATCTTTACCTTTTAATTCCTATTTCTCTCTCAGAGCTCAGCTCAAATTTCCTTTGGGAAGCCTTTCCTGAATCTTCCCTTCCCCACCCTTACTAGGTCAGATAAATCCTCTTGCAATATTCTTAGGGAGAATCCTATTCTTTCCCTTCAGGGCCTTGCTCGTTGAGTTGTTGGATTAATCCATCCTCACCCAGTATATTAGAAGCAGTGTCTATGTCACTTACCATTGTATTTCTAAGGCCTGGCACATTGCAGATGCAAATAGCTTGCAAATGATTGAATGGTTTCAGTGTCTCTTAAGGATGAAGGTGGTGTAAAGGGGAAGACAGCAACCTTTCTAGAAATCCAAAACAGACAAGAGTGAGACAATTAGAGAATAATTTCAAGGTTATACAAACTCAAGAGCGTAATCTTATGGTAGACTCTGTTCCTGAGTAGAGAATTTCTCCTACATTAAGGACTGGACTTTTCTAAGCTGGTATCAGTCAGGAAGTCTTCCTAGAAAAGGTAAATTTCAACTTTCAAAGAAAAAAAAATTGTATTAGTTGTGAGTATCTAGGTCCACAGTTAGTAGACTGCCTGGAATTGAGAGTCTGTGTTAGTAGGAGACGACCCGAAGTAACCATTTTGGGAAAAACGAATCCCTTTGTAGCATCTTACTAAGTTACCTAACATGTAAATGATGGGAGTAAAGGTTTGTTCTTTTCAACTGGAGGTCTGAATGTCATACAGTCCCAGTGTCTCCCTGATTCTCTCACTAATGCAGGGCTCCAAGTTATAATCCCTTGTTCCACCAGCTGAATCTTGGCAAAAAACACTTATAATATGTACTATGCACTTTTGCTTACACTTAGCTTTCCTGATGTCTGAATCAATCTCCACGGAAACACAAGTAAGTTCTATGGAATTTTAAACAGCTGTGTCCACTTAGCTACTCTTCACCCAGGTAAAGATGCAAGAATAAAAGTGCAGGGCAGACCACAGTAGCAATTACTTCCTCCAAGGAATTAGAGATTAGAAGTGAAGCTAAAACATCTTCAGTTATAATAGCATCTCTTTTAAGGCAAGCCATTTCCCCAGGGAGTGTTGTGTGGCTCTGAGCAAAGGCAGAACAATAAAAGATCAAGGATGCCTTTCCAGGCTGCAAACAGAACAGCTGACACCCTGAAGTTGGTCTGCTTTAGACCCGTTTAAAAGCCAAGAGAGCAACAAAGCAACCACATTATATTTTTCTGTAAACTGGCCAGGCAATCCTTTTCGTAAGCAGCAAACCCCCAGTATTTGGAGTGAACAGGCAGGGAGGAACAGCCAGGTAATCAGACTCTCTCGCAGCAGGTGTCATGAAAGACTGTCTCCACCTGAGCAGTTTTCTACATTATCCTTCCATCTTTGCCTGTCCATCCCGTTCTGGAAGTCACTAGTCTATGCTCTTCTCACCATTCAAGGTTTCATGATTTCCAAGGTACGTGAAAATAGTGCTCGGGTTGTGCAAATGGGCAACTCCAGGGAGTTCTCCTCCTCCCATTTCCCCCAATCAATTTGGAACTGATTCCAGCGACACTGAGTTCGGAGCAACTGCCAAGCTAAAGCCAAATTGGATTCGGTTTGAGAGATATGATCATTTGTCATTTTCATGTCTGGATAGAAGCCGTCTTCTTCACAGAAGATAAAATAATAGAAAAGAAGTAGTCCAAGGTGGTTGACTCTGCAAACAGATGGGTGAGGTCTCTGGTTGAGTGAGGGAGGTGTCTGTGGACAGCGGGGTCCTCCTTGTGATCATGACCACCATCTACCACAAGCAGAGCTGGGAGGAATGTGGTCTCTCTGTTGTGGCTTTCCCAGGTGGGAGGAAGGGATGACTGAAACTCTACTAATGACAATTATCAGTGGTTTTTGGGTTGGGCCTCTCAAATTTTAATATGTATGCAGATCACCGGACAATTTCATTAAAATGTGGTTCTCCTTTCAATAGGTTGGGACAGGGCTTGCATATCTTTCAAGCTCCTGGTAATGTTGAACTTTCTGATGCTCTCCACATTTTAAGTAGCGAAAGATTAGGTTTCTATTTATTGCCTTCCTCTCCACAGCTGGGCTATGTCATTTCATCAAAACAATCTGGTAGGAGTGAGGGCCCATTTCTAGCCTCCTGAATCATCCATTTTTAGAGCCGTTTCTTGCAGTTGCATTTATAAGGCCTCTCTCCATGGTTGCCCATTGCATAAGAAGCTCATTTGCAACAAGACACCATGGAAAAACAAGCCACTGTACTAGAACAGCTTTAGTTCTTTCTGCCTCCTGCCAGGTGGCTGCTGGTTGATGTTGGAATAGGAAATTTAATGTGATGGTGATGGTGATGGCTGTGCTGATTCTGATGGGGGTTGGGAGATACTTGGTTACAGTTTTAATTCCACTTTCAACACCCAAGCTCTTGGGGAGTATGAGGAAGAAGCTGGGAGTGAAGCACCTGGCGGAGTTCTGCAGACTGGGGGATATTATTTTCCACTTTTTCTCCTATAGAATAACCCAGGCCTTTTACAGATATTTGTAGGAAAATTTCCCTTTTGAAAGTGTGGGGGATGGTGAGGAGGATGGTTGAAGGGAAGAAGGAGGAAAGAGCTGGTACTCATAGACTGGCCCTACTAGCAATGCTAAAGGGGGTTCTTCAGACTGAAAGGAAAGGACACTAGACAGTGGATCAAAGCAGCATAAAGAAATAAAGACCTCCAGTAAAGATAGACATACTGGTAATTATGAATGCCAAAACTATTTGTGCTGATTGTTATGTAAATACAATTCTAATGTCTTACTGGTGCTGAAATGCAAATGTATAAAAAGTATGATAAATCAATGGTTTTGGGCATGCAATGTACAAACACATAATTTGTAACAAGTATAAAAAAAACAGGTGGGAGGACAGAGAGGTATAGGAGTAGAGTATATGTATGCTGTAGAAGATAAGTTGGTATCAAACCAAACATAATTGTTATAGATTTAGGATGTTAAATTTTAATGCCATGGTAACCAAAAAGAAAATATATGAAAAATATATTCAGAAAGAAATGAGGAGGGACTCAAAAATGGTACAATATAAAAAATTATGGAATTAGGCATAATGGAAAATTGAGGGTCAAAAAAAGTACAGACTTATAAACACAAAATGGTAAAATGGCAAATGAAAGGCCTGCATTATCAGTAGTGGCTTCACATGTAAATGGATTAAACTTCCTGGTCAAAAGAAAGAAATTGGCAGAATAGATAAAATTTTTAAAAAAGAGAATTACTCAACTATTTGCTGTTTTCAAGAGACTCACCTTAAATCCAAACACACAAAAACAAAAAAATAAACAACATGAAAAAAAATTCAAACACATAAATAGGTTGAAGGTAAAAGGATCAACAAAAATACATACAATGCAAGTAGCAACCAAGAGAACTGAGGTAGCTATACTAATATCAGATAAAACAGATTTTAAGTCAAAAACTGTTTCAAGGGACATAGAGGGTCATTATATACTGATAAAGGGGTCAATTCAATAAGAAGACATAACAATTATAAATATATATGCATCTAGCAGCAGAGCCTCAGAATATATGAAGCAAATACTGACAGATTTGAAGCAAGAAATAGACAGTTCTACATTAATAGTAGGAGTTTTCAAAACATCACTTTCAGTAACAGATAGGACACATAGACAGGAGATCAATAAGGAAGTACAAGACTCTAAACCAACAGACCTAATAGATATATGTAGAAGACTTAACCAACATCAGCAGAATATATATTCTTCTCTAGTGAACATGGATCATTCTCCAGGATAGACCATATGTTGAGTCACAAAACAAGTCTCAATAAATTAAAAAATATTTAAATCATACAATGTGTCTTCTCTGACCACAATGGAATGAAGCTAGAAATTATTAACAGGTAGAAATGGGAAAAAATTCACAGCTATGTGGAAATTAAATAATTAATTCTTAAATAACCTATGGGTCAAAGAAGAAATCACAAGTGAAATTAAGAAATATTTTGAGGTGAATGAAAATGAAAATACAAACCACCAAAACTTATGGGATACAACAAAGGCAGTGCTGGGAGGGAAGTTTTAACTCTAAATGCTTACATTAAAAAAGAAGACAGATTGGGGAGCAGATGTAGCTCAAGTGGTTGAGTGCTTGCTTACCATGTACAAGATCCTGGGTTCAATCCCCAGTACCTCCTAAAAACAACAAACAAACAAATGAAAAAACCAACTCTCGCTGGGGAGCAGATGTAGCTCAGTGGTTGAATGCCTGCTTCCCATGTACAAGGTCCTGGGTTCAATCCCCAGCACCTCCTAAATAAAAAGGAACACAGATCTCAAATCAGAGATCTTATCTCAACACTAGAGGATCTAGAAAAAGAAGAACAAACTAAACCCAAAGTAACTAGAAGGAATGAAATGACAAAGATTAGAGCAGAGATAAATGGAATAGAGGGGAAAAAAAAAAAAAAACAATAGAGAGAATTTTAAAAAAACAAAAGTTGGTTCTTTGAAAAGATCAATAAAATTGACAAACCTTTAGCTAGACTGACAGAGGAAAAAAAGAGAGAGGATACAAATAACTAAAATCAGAAATGGAAAGGAGGAATTACTACCAACCCCACACTATAAGAGGATACTATGGACAACAGTATGCCAAAAAATTGGATAACCTAGATGAAATGGACAAATTCCTAGAATAACACAAAATACCTACATGAAGACAAGAAGAAATAGAAGATATCCATAAACCAAAATACCAGTAAAGAGATTGACTCAGTAGCCAAAAACTTCCAACAAAGTAAAGCCCAGAACCAAATGGCTACATAGGTGGATTTTACCAAACATTCCAAGAAGAATTAACCCCTATCCTGCTCAAAGTCTTCCAAAAAATTAAAAAGGAGGAAAACTTCTTAATGCAGTCTATGAAACCAACAACACCCTCATAGAAAAGCCAGATAAAGATACCACAAGAAAAGAAAACTACATGCCAATAGCCCCTATGAATACAGATGTAAAAATCCTCAACAAAATACTAGCAAACCAAATCCAACAACACATCGAAAGAATTATACACCATGACCAAGTGGGATTTATCCCAGGGGTATAAGGGTGAGTCAACATAAGAAAATCAATTAATGTAATACATCACATTAACAGAACAAAGGAAAGAAAAAAGCACATGTTCATCTCAATTGATACAGAAAAGACATTTGACAAAATCCAGCACTCCTTCTTGATAAAAACACTTAGAAAACTAGAATTGAAGGAAACTTCCTCAAGATGATAAAGAGCATATATGAAAACCCCACAGCTAACATCATACTCAGTGGTGAAAGACTGAAAGCTTTCCTTCTAATATCAGAAACAAGACTAGGATGCCCACTGTCACCATTGTTATTTAACATTGTACTGGAAGGTCTAGCTACAACCATTAGGCAAGAGAAAGAAATAAAAGACATCCAAATTGTTAAGGAAGAAGTAAAATGTTTTCTATTTGCAGATGACATAATCCTATATACAGAAAATCCTGAAAAAATCCGTAATGAAGCTGCTGGGATTAATAAACAAATTCAGCAAAGTGGTGGGATACAAGCTCAAGACTCAAAGCTTAGTAGTGTTTTTATACATTAGTAATGAACAGTCTGAAGAAAAAATCAAGAAAAAATTCCATTCACAATAGCAATTTTTTTTTTTAAAGATTTATTTATTTATTTATTTATTTATCCCCCCCTTGCTGCTTGTGCTTGCTGTGTCCATTCGCTGTGTGTCTTCTCCGTGTCTGCTTATCTCCCCCTTGCTGTGAGGTCCCGCTGCATCGGCCCACCGTGCCACGCGGGCTGGCCTGCCCTCACAAGGAGGCCCCGGGAAGCGAACCCAGGGCCTCACACATGGTAAACGGGGGCTCTATCGATTGAGCCACACCCGCTTCCTGTTGTGAGGTCTTGCTGCATCAGCCCACTGGGCCGCGTGGGCCGGCCCGCCCTCACAAGGAGGCCCCGGGAAGCGAACCTGGGGCCTCCCATATGGTAAATGGGAGCTCTATTCATTGAGCCACACCCGCTTCCCTCACAATAGCAATTAAAAGAATCAAATATCTAGGAATAAATCTAACCAAGGATGTAAAGGACTTGTACATAAAAAACTGCAAAACATTGTTAAAAGAAATCAAAGAAGACCTAAAGAAATGGAAAGATATTCCATGTTCATGGATTGGAAGATTAAATATTATTAAGATGTCAATTCTACCCAAAGCAATGTGCAGACTCAGTGCAATCCCAATAGAAATTTCAACATCCTTCTTTGCAGACATGGAAAAGCCAATCGTCAAATTTATATGGAAGGGTAAGGGGCCCCAAATAGTCAAAGCCATACTGAAAAAGAAGAACGATGTTGGAGGACTCACACTTCTCAATCTTAAAACTTATTACAAAGCCACAGTAATCAAAACAGCAAAGTACTGGCACAAGGATAGACATATAGACCAATTGAATCGAATTGAGAGTTCAGAAATCAACCCTCATATTTATGGCCAACAGATTTTTAACAAGGTGGCTAAGACTACTCAATTGGGAAAGAATAATCTCTTCAACAAATGGTGCTGGGAAACCTGGATCTCCATATGCAAAAGAATGAGGAAGGACCCCTACCTCATATCATATACAAGGATCAACTCAAAATGGATCAAAGAACTAACTATAAGAACCAGAACAATAACACTCCTAGAAGAAAATGTAGGGATGCATCTTCAGGACCCTGTGTTAGGCAATGGTTTCTTAGAGTTTACATGCAAAGGACAAGCAAAAAAAAAAAAAGAAAGAAAAGGAAAGAAAAAATAGGTATATGGGACCTCATGAAAATTAAAAACTTTGGGGCATCAAAGGACTTTATCATGAAAGTCAAAAGTAAAAACCTACTCAATGGGAGAAAATATTTGGGTGCCACATATCTGATAAGGGTTTGATATCCAGAATATATAAAGAAATCCTACAATTCAACAATAAAATGACAAGCAGCCATTTAAAAATGGGCAAAAGACTTAACAGTAATTTCTCTAGAGAAGATATACAAATGGCCAGAAAGCACATAAAAAGATGCTCAACATCTTTAGCTACTAGGGAAATGCAAATCAAAACCACAATGAGAGCATTTCACACCCATTAGAATGGCTACTATTTAAAAAACTGAAAATTACAAATGTTGGGGAGAATGGTGGGAATTATGAACACTCCTTCATAGTTGGGGGGAGTACAAAATGATGCAGCTGCTGTGGTACACAATTTGGCATTTCCTCAGAAAGTTATGTATAGAATTACCATATGACCCAGTGTATTAGTCAGCCAAAGGGGTGCTGATGCAAAATACCAGAAATCAGTTGGCTTTCATAAAGGGAATTTATTTGGGGTAGAAGCCCACAGTTACTAGGCCATAAAGCCTAAGTTACTTCCCTCACCAAAGTTTATTGCCACGTGTTGGAGCAAGATGGTTGCCAACATCTGTAAGGGTTCAGGCTTTCTGGGTTCCTCTCTTCCTGGGGCTTGCTGTAGACTATGAGGCTCTCTAGGCTTTGCCTCTTTCCACAAGGCCAGCTGTAGACTATCAGGCGAACAGCTCATCTGTTTACCTGGGGCCTTCTCTCCTTCCTCACAACCAAGCTCCTCTGTGTGCTTACTTCTCCGGGCTCCAGTTCAAAACTCTAACTCCTCTGCTCTGCCATGTAGTTTTATCCCTGAGTCTCCACCCACCCAGGGGTGGGGACTCAACATCCTATTGACATGGCCCAATTAAAGCCCTAATCATAATTTAATCACAGAGGAACAGACCAGTTTACAAACATAATCCATATATATTTTTGGAATTCATAACTGTATCAAACTGCCATACCCAGCAATCCCACTTCTAGGTATATACTCAAAAGAGATGAAAGCAGGGACTCGAACAGATATTTGCACACCAATGTTCATAGCGGCATTACTCACAATTGCCAAAAGATGGAAGCAAGACAAGTGACCATCAACCAATGAATGAGAAATAAAATGTGGTTTATACATACAATGGAATATTATTCAGCTGTAAAAAGGAATGAAGTTCTGATACATGTGAAAACATGGATGAACCTTGAAGACATCATGTTGAGTGAAGTCAGACACAAAAGGACAGATACTGTGTGACCTCACTGAGATGAAATAATTAAATTAAGCAAATTTATAGAGTCAGAAAATATAGGTTACCAGGGCCAGGGTTGGGTAGGGAGTGGGAGTTAATGCTTGAATTGTACATAGTTTCTGTTTGGGCTGATTGTTAAGTTTTGGTAATGAATGGTGGTGATGGTAGCACAACATTGTGACTGTAATTAACAGCACTGAATTATATATTTGAATGTGGTTAAAAGGGAAATTTTAGGTTATATTTATATTATTAGAATAAAAATTTAAAAAACAAACATAGGGCTGTACACACAAACAGTGAACCCTATGGTAAACGATGGACTTTAGTTAATAGCACAATTATAAAACATTTTTTCATGAATTATAACAAATACACCACATTAATGCAAGGTGTTAATAATAGCGTGGTGTATGAGAACTCTTTATGTATGATTTTTCTGTACACCTACAGCTTCTCTAATAAAAAAAAATAAAGCCAGTGCTCATGGTGCATGAAATTGGAAAGTGAGGGGGAGAACTCTGAGGGTTTGTTTCAAGTCAGTCTCCCCACCTGTAAGAGGAGTTGGACTAGATTGGAGGTTTTAATCTAGGGGCCCGTGGTTTGAAACAATAATTCCCTGCAATTGTAAGCAACATTTGGTGAGAGTGCAAATTTTTTCTAGGGAGAGAAGTCACAGATTTCAACGGATTCTCATAGGGTCTATGCTTCACAAAGGTTGATCAGTATCATTTTCATTCAGCATCATCTTCAAGACTCTCCCATGGAATATCTGGAGCACTACCAGGCTTCTAGAAGCAGAAGACATCAAATTCAAGCCACAGATTAGGAGGGACAGTGCAGCCACTTAGAATTATTTTCTGTTAGAGGTGGAAGGGACTCAGCTACTACAGATCCTATTTTACAGGTGGAAGGGACTCAAGTACTAACTACTCATTTTACAGAAGGAAAGCTGAGGCGCCGCCAATTCTGACTTCCCTAAACCATCGAGTTAGCAGCTGAGCGAGGACTAGAACCTAAACCTCCTGACACACAGAACCGAGGTCTGCACTGGGAAAAGCCCCCTGAATCCAGGCCTCTTTTCACAAAGCCTCCACTGTCAGAGCAAATCATGCCAGCAGCCAGACACGCGGGAGTATGGGTTCCGTCCAGCACGAGCCTCCTGACCCCGCCCGCGCGGTGCACCTGACTTCCGCTCCGCCCACCCGCCCCGGGCAGCTGCTTCCAGCCTGCAACCCCAGTGGCGGGCCTGCTCGGAATCTGCAGCCTGCTTGCGGCTGTGCTGCCGCCTGGGTATTCTCAGCGTTGGAGCCAGCTTGGCGGCCTGCCTTGGTGGAGTGAGATAATAGGCGGGTCATTGACCTCAGCGAGGGATTGGGCAGAACTCGGCATGATTTTCAGGCATTTTGCCTTCCCTTTCTGGTTACTGGAATCGTCCACCTTCGTTTGCTTTTCTCTTTTCACAGCTCTCACCCCCAACATAGTTCCTTTCTAGATCCAAATCGATGGCGTTGTTTGTGGTTCTGCAGAATCCAGTATTGCAGGAACAAAAGCGAACACCAGTCCCGAGTGTCTGTTGGTTTCAGGTCCCAACTTACATTCATTCATTCAACAAATAATGGAAATCCTGCTGGCTAGGCTTTGAGTACACAGATGACCTCTACCCTCAGAGAGGTGACTCCCCTGGGAAAGAGGTGATGGTTAAGCTGTGATTTGATGGTGGGGTAGGAGTTTGCTAGGTGAAGTGGTGGACTAAGAAGTGGGGAGGGTCTAGGCCCGAGAGCATTGCCGGCAGAGGGAACAGACATAGGATGATGACAGAGAATATGGGAAGATGTAAGACCTGCTGGAAGGCAGCATGGCTGGGGCATGCAAAGAGATGGGGCAAATAGCATCAGATGAGCTGGGGAGGAGGCAGGAAGGTGTTTGCATACCAGGAGCTAGAGAAATCCTGAGGGGAATGCAGGGCTTAGGAAGGTTTTAGACAGGGAAGTGACTAATAAGGTTTGCTTTCTCAGGTGGGGCTGGGGCAGAATTCCTGTACCTCCCAGTACAGGTTACAGCAGCAGCATCCAAGGCACCAGCACTTTCAAAGGCAGGGGCATTTTCTCTCACTTGGGGCTCAAATTATCCAGCTTTCTTCCGCTCACCCCACCCCTGCCCGGAAGGCTTTTTCCTACCCTCCCCCACCCCACCCCTACTGGTTTGGCCTTCTGCATCCCACTGTCTTTTTCTTAGTCTATAGGTGAGATGGTAGGTTGACTGTACTTCCAATCCAGCCACCCTGTTTTCCATCATTCGTTTATTCATTAATCAATAATTTTGTATTAATCGTGATTGCTATGTGTCAGGTGTTGTGCTAGTCATTAGGGAGGCAGGAGGAAAGAAGAATCACATGTTTCCTGATCTCAAAGAAGCACAGAATTTGTCCAGTGGTTCCCAAACTTGCCCACACATCAGAATCGCCTGCAAAGTTTTTAAAAATACACATGTTTGAGCCTCACCCCAGACTGAATGATTTGGAATCTTGGGATGAGTTCCAGGAAGCTGTATTACTAAAACTCTTCTCCAGGAACCACTAATCCTTAGAAGGATATGGAACTGGAATTTCTCTGGCAGCTATTCTTCTGCATAGTCAATGAGAACAAATCCTCTTCCTTAGCCATTCTGGCTTGTGGCCACCAGACAGAGAAATCACCAGAGAGGAAGACAGGGGACATACTCAGTCCCACTGAGCTGTACCTGCAAAAAGCAAAAGTTGCTGCTGGGATGGATGGAATGGTAGAGCAAACTGTAACGGGATGGTGACGTGGGCCGTGCCTGCCTAGGACCTAAATGACATTAGTCATCATTAGAAAGCAGGAAACATTCTCTGGCTTGATGGTACCACCTTGATTACCAAGGTCGAGAACTAAGGATGGGGGGGCGGATGTGGCTCAAATGGTTGGGTGTCCGTCTGCCATATGGAGGGACTTGGGTTCGATCCCTGGGACCTCCTGGTAAAATAAAAAATATATATATAGAAGGCACATGGGCTGCCAGGCTCTGTGTGCCGGTGAGCCACCAGGCCCCGGGAGCCATGCAGCAAGATGATGACCTAACAGGAGAGAGACGCAGGGGAGAGACAAGACAAGATGCTCCGAAAACCAGGAACCAAGGTGGCGCTGGTGGCAGAACACCTCTCTCCTACATCGGAAGTCTCTAGGATCGAATCCTGGTGAAGACTGGAGGAGAAGGATGAGAAAAGATGGCAAGAAACAGACACAGAGAATTGCCCAGCAAATGGACACAAAACAGCAAATGGGGAAGGGGGGGTTTAAAATGGATAAAGTAAATAAATCTTTAAAAAAGAAATAAGGATGATGGCACCCACTAGTTTCAAATGGTGGCCATGATGAATAGCTAATTTAAAAGAAAGTCATCAAGCATGTTAGACACAAATCCATAAATCTCCACCAATAAAGTTTGAGTACTGGGGCAAACTGAAGGAAACTGTAAGCTCACTGTCCTCATATATTGTCCCCCAATATATGAGACTCACAAAAGGGGCAGGCCTGGTAGATCATTCCTGGAACCCCCCCACTCTGGAAGACCAGTCTTCATGGGTTTGTGAGGATTAAATTTCCAGTTTCAGTTAGTTTTTCATCTTTTGGTGAAGACTCTTCACAAGAAATCTAATTTAAGTATTTATTTGTTGAGACATATCTACGGGCCAAGTACTATGGAGCCTCAAACATGAATTTATTTACAATCCCGTTTGGGAAGATAGGACAGAGTTGTGTGTAAATGTAAAGAAATATGACTTAGATGTTTCCAGGCAACATAAGAAAGTTGTTATAATCCAATTGGGAAGACAGCAAAAAATATAATAGAAAATAGTATAATTTAGGGCAAGTGAGTGATTCAGAGTCAGCTGTTAACAGGACTTGAAATATCCAGCTTTTGTCACACAGCCCTCAGAGAACTTTCAGGGAGTCACTTCTGATCACTTTGGGGCTCATCTTATTGGATTTAGTGGTCAGGAGGCTACAGCCTCCTACTCCAGTATTATCAAACGCTGTGATTCAGCCACGTTGCTGGCTCTCACTTCTTTCATCACCTTTGTCATCATCTCTGTTTAGGTTATACAACCATCTCTTCTACGAGGAGCTGAGTCATTGAAGGTGGCGGGGGGGAAGGCGAGAAGGAGCTGAGAAAGAGAAAAATAAGTCAATATATGGTCATCTTCAGAGAAACGATAATGAGAGTGCCACTTGACTTAACATTAATAGAGTCTTACATGTGCCAATGATGTTAACCCTCCATGGGAGTTTGTACTTCATCCTCCAAATTATTTCTCAGAGATACTTGTAGCTTGAATAGGTGGAACCAAGAGCTTTGAGCCTAGAAATGTGTAAAAGCCAATTCCCACCTAAAGAAATGCACTTCATTTCTGTGCAGAGGCAGATGCCCCGATCCTGTCTGAAAGCTGGAAGCAAGTGGGAGAAGAGCCACTTGTGTCTCCCTGGGGGAAGGGACTCTTTGCCTTCAACCTGTTAGGTCACATCCCTCCCCCCAATGGCCCCATTTCTTTTGAAGGGTATGACTTCTCCTACATATGTTTCTGTTTCATGTCTAGATCTCAAGCTTGATTTCAGTGTCTTTCTTTCCCTCTTTGTCACACACACTTCTCCACAGTAATTGAAGACAAGGAAAACCATGTGGCTGCCGTGGGGAGTCACAGGAAGGTGAGGAGGAATGGGGCAGGCCCTGGCTAGATCCCAATTTACAGACTGGGAAAACTATCCCAAAGCTTACAGACTCAGTTCTTCCCATCTACTTTACAGAGAAGAAACCAGAGTCTGAGGGTCACCTAACCATTGGGCCCAAGCTGCCGCCTGGAGTCTTTCTACTTTGCTGCTCTAGTTTCTGTGCAACGCAGTGCCCTTGGGGCCAAGGGTCCCAACCACCCCTTTATGCCCCTGCATGCCCAGGACTGCACTCAGCCCTCCAGGCAGTAGAGCCCACAGCCCACCTGGGGAAAAGGAGATTAGACCAGCAGTTCTTAAACTCTGGTGTGCGTCAGAATCACCTGGAAGACTTGTTAGAACACAGATTGCTAAAACCCATCCCCAGAATTTCTGATTCAGTAGATCTGGGGTGGGGCCTGAGAATTTGCATTTCTGACAAGTTCCCAGTTGATGCTGGTGAGAACCACTGAACTAGACTATTAAGAACCAAAAAGCAACAAAAAGAGAAAGAGCGGAAACTTGAGTGACAGAAGATGGAGGGAAAGGGGTCAGGGTAACATTGTTTATTAGGGCAGAAAATGAACTCCTGGGGCTGGTCCTTGGGACTTTCTCCCCCCCCTCATGCTCTCATCCACCCCGACCTTGGGCTTATCTAGAAGTTTTCACAGTAGCATTTAGATTCCTCTATGCTCAGGGCCTCTGGCCCACATGCGAGGCTAAAACCACCACAACAGGGGATTCCTTAGAGTTGGTCCTCAAAAAGCTAGATGCTGGATCCTTTTCCAAAACCCCTCATCTCCACTTCCCGGTTCAGATTGCTGCAGGCTGCACAACCACCTGCCTCCCAGGATGTCAAAGGACTGGCGTCCTACAGGCCTTGAGGATAAAGAGTCCCAGAGGGTGTGCACTCACCCACATCTCTCCTGCTTTTCACACACACACACACACACACACACACACACACACACACACACACACAGAGGCCCGGAAAGGCCAAGCACACAGAAACCCAGAGAAAGGTAAGGGGGTGGGTGGATTAAGAACGCTGTCGCTCACACTGAGTCAGCTAATCTCTCCAGGCTCTAGTCCTCCTGAATCATCAGTGAACAAGGACTTGCTTTCAGAGTGATCAGGTCTGAATGTGGGTTACTGAGTTCTAAAAGGGCGTTTGAATGTAACGCACACACATGCACAAAGAGAGAAAGGCGAGAGAAATTTAGATGTCTCTCAAGTGGGGGTGAAAACCCAGGAGCTGACCTAAAATGACCCACCTCTCCAAATCTGTTCACTGTTTGGCTCCATTTGGCTGTAGTAAACTGAGGCACAAATGATATATCCCGGGGCCCAAAGCTATCCCAGGGACAGTGGCAACCTCAAGAGTAGAGACTGGCCATTATAGAAGCAAAAAGTGAAAGTGCTCTGCCTAGAGTCGAGGCACCCAAGGGGCCAAGGCATGGAGAGAGCAGCTGGAGCTGGGCCCCACTCACTTTTCACAAAACTCTTCCTGCTGCCCAGTGACCCGCTGAGACAGCGCCTGGGCCTTAAGTACAGGATGGCCCCCACACCCAAACAACCGCCTGACCACATGACCAACTCACAAGCCTCTGCAGACTTCTCAGACCCTGGCTGGCTCTGCAGGCAAGAAACTGACATCACATTGAAGTAAGTGTGAGCCCACCAACCTAGAGTGTAGAGATTTTTTACTTCATTTTGTTGTTGTGGAGTCCAGACAAGAGAATTAGAC
The DNA here is from genome assembly GCA_029593785.1 of Cabassous unicinctus. Taxonomy (NCBI): domain Eukaryota; kingdom Metazoa; phylum Chordata; class Mammalia; order Cingulata; family Chlamyphoridae; genus Cabassous; species Cabassous unicinctus. Next base: position 19,458 of record JAQZBX010018163.1, on the reverse strand, counting down.
ACTGTCAACTGATTTTCGACATCCAAAGCCTGAAAAATCTTTCCAAATGACCCAGGTATAGACAGAGCCCTAGAAGTCGCTCATCTCATCCCTTTTTCTCCACCACTGTGGGGGGTGAGAGGTGGAGAAGCTGCTCTGGAGACCCCACTTCAGTCTCTTCCAGAAGAGCTAGTCTGTGGCCAGTGGGTGTTTCTCCCCTTGGAGAAGAGATGGGTGAGCCCCTGGGTGTGCTTCCTGAAGCCACAAGGAGAGGGAAGGCTGCTGATTCACCAGAAGTTGCTTCCTGGAATTGCCGTGCTAAGCGGGCAGATGAATGGTATTTTTCCAAGGTGATCCAGAGCTGTTACAACATTCCTGCTCTACCCGCATCAGACCTTCCTGTAAGGCAAACCAGAAAGTTGTCCAAACCACGCATTCCTGACCAGTCAAGCATATGACCTTCCAGACAGAATGTTTCCAATATGCCTTAATTTCCCTCTTGGGACCTGGGGTCCAGTCATCCCCACTGCCTCTGCACTTCCTTATCCAGTCCGAGGCCTGGGTGGGCTGGGATGGGGAAAGTGTGTGCTCCGCCCTCCCTCTCCAAACCCCTCTGAGCTGGGCCCTGTATTTGGCTGGCTGGCATTGGAGTCATGTGGAAGCAGATGTTTGGCTCCAAGTCAGGCGGAAAGTGAAGGGTTTGCCTGATTCCCCTTACAGGGATGGTCAGCTGAGAAAGAGCCCTTAATTTTCTTTGTCCCTGCATTTCACAAAGACCCTTTCTCTGGCTCTGCCCGGCTCTTCAGCTGGTCTGAGACAGGAAGCTACCATGTTCCATACAGGAGGAGTCTTTTTTTTCCCCCAAAATAAGGCACTGCTTTGGAAGTAGTCCCTGCTTGACCCTGGTGTCTGTTTCTCTCACACACATAGACATGAAGGAGAACTCAAGTCTCTTTCCTGCTTTAGAAAGGTAATGGCTTCCATTTGGACTGGAAATCCCAATGGGTGGTCGTTGGGAATGTGCAGAGGGGTGAGGAGAAATTCTGGACCTCTCATGTTTTGCCTTGAGGGAGATTGTGGTGGAGAACATAAAAACAAACAAAAACCCAAAACAAAACAAAACAAAATCCTTGGTTCCACTCCTCTCATCCCTTCCTCAACCGAACAGAGGGTAAATAGAAAGCTAACAAAAATAGGGGTGTCTGGGGAATAAAACAGACAGAGGTAAGAAATAGGGGTCTGCTCTTAGAAGCAGTGACTCAATTCCAAGACTCCTCTAAGATGAACTGGAATATGACTTCTTCTCTCTTTCCTTCAATTATGGTTTATCAAGCGTTTAGATGGGGAAATTCTGGCTGAGCTAAAGGTCCCTGCATTTAAGACTAATTCCTCAGTTATGCTAATATAACTAAAATTTGCACTGAGAGTTGAGTTTATAAATTGTCCTTTTTAATCCTCACAACAATCTTGTGAGGCAGGTATTACTTCTACTACTGCTATAGTCACTTAATAGATGAAGAGTAAGGATTGGGAGGGTTGACCAACTGGCCCAGGTCCAAATTCTTCAGAGTCCACCGTATATACTCAGAAGATGCTGTTGACAGGCCCCTGGAATCCAGGAGACAGCTCTGAGCCTCAGGAACTGAGTCCGGGGACCCCAGTTGGGGCCCTAACATTCTGAGAAGATACAGACCAAACAGCGAAGATTGCCAGGTCTGTGGCTCTGTTGCAGGGCTTGTAGTCAGTACAGGGTTTCTACAGGAGGTCCTTACGGGCTTAGCTCAGTGCTGCAACATGGGAGGTGCAGAACAAACAGCACAGTCCTCTTCAGCACATGCTGTTGCCTGTGCCTAACCTTCTCAGGATAAGTTGCAAAGCTTTCTTACCCCCCACCCTCCTCCCCCCATTGTAGGTCATTTTCTCAAAGCTTAAGCCAAGATTTCATTTCTATTTTCAAACACTTACTTGTCTTACCTTTAAAGAACAACTAAATTTTTAAACCCCCTCTCCCCAATTTTCCCTGCTGAGCTCTTTGCCCCAAGATCATGCAGTATCTGGGGATGAAGATTGGAGCCTACACTGCTGGCCACCTGACCAGCAGCCATCCTTGCTTCTCTGCCCCCTCCACACTGTGAGAATGCTGATTTTGTTCTCTATCCCTGTCCTTCGGCGGGAGTGAGGCCCTCTCCAACCCTAGGGCTAAGGCGTAATTTGTCTAAGACTTGGATTTTAAGGCACGGGTCCTTAACTCTGGCAGCACATTAAAACCATCTAGGGAGCTTTAAAAATCCCACCCAATCCAACTGGGGTTCCAGGGCACCCTCAGGAGGTGTGGCTGGGCTTCCGTTCCTCTTGCCAAGAGATTGGTTTAATGCATGGGCATGTGATGCTGCACTGGCCAATGGGATGTTGAGGATGTGAAGCTGGGAGGCTTCTGGGAAGATTCTCCACGTTTGAAAAAAGGGCTACAATTTAGGTGTGTTCTGTTTTTCTATCTCTGGAGGTTGTTGTCTGCATACATTTGGAGGTGAAGGAGCCTAGTTTAGTAAGTGATTTGTGATTTGTGGACTTTATCTCATTTCACCCTCACACTACCCAGTGATGTAGTTTATATTATCTATATATTATCTGCATTTTACAGACAAAGAAACTAGGGCACTCAGAATTTTCAGGTATTTTCCCCCAATGACAACAGCTAGTAGGAGGAGAGCCAGGTCTAATCAATCTCTGCCTAGCTCCAAAGACCTTGATTTTCTCAATATTCCCAGGGGTGTGCTGGTAAATTGGCTCTCAAAAAAACAAAAACAAAAACAAACAAACAAACAAACAAACAAAAAAAAAACAGGAAAGGAAAGAAAGAAAGGAAGGGAAGAAGGGAAAGGCAAAGAAAAAGCCTTGATATGTAGCATTTGCCAGTTTCCATAGTGTAAACGCTCGTATCGTAGTGAGTTTCAAGCCACCATCATGAGCTCACTGCACACTGAGTTGGAAAGAGATGCTTTAAAAAATTTTTTTTGGCAGCCACACACCCTGTTGTTGTAAATTCACTAAGTTGCAAGCTCCAGGATGGTGGGGACCCAATCAGTTTTGCTCACTATTGTGGCCCCATCACTTGGAAAAAGGCGTGATAAGTCTTAATAAATATTTGTTGGCTGAGTAAATACATTGAATTTATCCTCTTTGCTTCCCCCTAATTTTTTGCTTCTCTGTCAACTCATATCACTCCCATACTATCCTGATTCAATTAGCTTTTTCGATCCAAGTACAGTTTATGTTTACTTCTTAAATTTATTCCAGAATGGAACTGTGAAATATTATCTTTGGAGTAAAAAACATGTTTGACACCCAGCTTTAGGGTTGCCTTACCATTGAGTGGGTTAATTAGGGCTAACAATATAACATTTCTAGACTGAATTCCATGAATGCACTCTGTGAGTGCAGTGGTCTTTGTGTGTTTTTGTACTCAAGCTTTCCCAGCAACCAAAAAATGGCTGGCATATGGTAGGGTAGGTGCTTAATAAATATTAATGAACGAATGAATCTCCAAGTTCTAGTTCACTCCTCTGTGTCAAAATCTCTTGGGAGGGCATGTGTAGAAGCACTTTGCCCCATTGTCTAGTTTTTGTGTTTAGTCATGATGCTGGATCTTTAAAATCTCAAATAAGATTAAAGGGAAGCTTGAAAAGTGCATGATAATCCAAGGGGACCAAGGGTGATCTAAAGTTGCAGAACATGAGTGATACTAATCTGTTAATCGCCACATTTTGCGTACCATTGTTTCTTGAATCCAGCTTGGCCATGAGGTGAGGTGAGGTGAGGCCTTGTCATATACCTTGCTGAAATTCAGCTATGCCAAACCTATCACATATCTCTGACCCACCAGTCTTTTAACTGTCAACGAAAACAAGCGTAGACTTACAAGACTTGTTCTTTCTAAACCCCTGCACAGTCTTAATGATCACCACCACTTATAAATCACTGCTTAAATAATTCTGCTCTGCAATTTTGCTTGTAAACACCTGAATGCTTTATATCATCTCTTTATTTGCCTTGGGTTATAATTCATTTTGCCAACAAATACTGTACCCTTTTCACTTTGAAAATCATTCCCTTCAAGAAAACACAGAGGAGGTAGCGGTGGGAAATCCTGCTTTTGATTTCATCCACAAACACTGTATTAGTAATTGCTAGAAGGGGGCTTACCCTTCCTGTGTTCTTGTGCTGACCTTAACTATAGAAAGTTTTTTTTTTCTTTTCCATGTTTGAACAAGCATAAGAAATATGAAAGGTACCAGGTGTGAGAGACTGGTGAGTAGGTGACTTTAGGGATAAGTGACCTGTGTGAGCCTCAGAGAGGCTGTGAAGGTTGCAGAGAGTGGACATCCCAGTGGTGGAGGTTTTGGGTGTGGGGCAGTATTGTGTAGTTGGCGTCTCTCCTTGATTTTAGTCATGAGGAGAACTTGAGAGATCATCCAAGTTATTTTTGCACCTTTAGGTGAAATGACGTTGAGAACATCCCAAGTTCCTCCGAACTGTCTGATCTGAAATGTCTCTAAAGAAGATTCCTCTCTTACCCTCTGCAATCCATTTGAATGTTTGGCCATACTCAGTGCCTACACAATCTTCACTTTGTCTCACCTAAATTCTTCTAGCTGTGGTTCAAGCTCTTAGAAGAATGAAGCTTCTGTGGTGTCAGAACTGTCTTGGCAGCATAAGAAAGGCTACCCCGGGTGGTCTGGAAGGGACATTGCATGGGGACAGGGGTGTGTGGCCCAGTTTCTCATAAGGATACGCAGGTCTTCGGGGACTCTCATTTTATTAGAAACCTACTTCATAGATATCTTAATATAGAAAGGAAAGCCCAGGGTTCTCTTTTTGCATTTCAACCCTTAGGCATGCCCCGGCTTACTGAACATCTTGAACACATGCCCTCTCTTCTCTGAGCCAGTCCACAGACACACTGAGGGTCCGGAGCATAACCAGCATGTACTGATGCTATTTGGTCAGAAGTGAACTAAATGTACCTTCTTGTTAAACCCGGCAGAAAAGAATTCTTGAAAGGCTGAAGAGAAAAGTCATTTTAGGGAAAACCAGAGATTTTCTTGGCCTCTGTGGCAGTTTGAGATTATTTTATGAATCCCCAAAAGAGAAAGATTATGTTTGTAAACGAATCTATTCCCCTGGGTGTGAAACCCTTTGATTGTATTAAATTCCATTAGCTTACCTGTTAAGATTGCTTTTAGGGCTTTTTGATTTGACTACACAGTAAGGCATGACTTTGGTTGAGTTTTGCCCCCTTGCTCGGTCTGATATAAATGGGCACAGGTAGACAGATGCACAGAAGCGAGAGCTCTGTCATTTTTGATCCTGCCATGTGACAGAAAGGAGAAGGCTCAAGCAGCTGAGGCCCTGGGGAGAGATGAGCCATTTCACCTGATAGCTTACAGCTGAAATCGGGAAGAGCACAGAAGGGCTAAGACTGGTACAGGAGGCCTGGAAAGAATCAAGCGTATGACAGGAGAGAGGACTACAGGATCACTTAAGCTGGAAGCCTCAAGAGGCTGGGCCCATGGAGCTCAAGAGGAAGAGGAAGTCCGGAGGGGAAGGAGAAACCTTGCAGAGATGGGTGGCCATCTTGCTTCACCACGTGGTAATACACCGGGATCAACAGTAACTGATTTTGGTAAGAAAGTGTTTCTGCTGATGCCTTGATTTGGCCTTGGAACTGTAAGCTTTTACCCCAAATAAACCCCCTTTATAAAAGCCAACAGACTTCTGGTACTTTGTATCAGCACCCCTTTGGCAGACTAATACAGCCTTTCTTTTTTTAGAGTGAGGGACAGAGTTTCAAACTTAAGACTGAGCCTGCATACTAATCAGGGTAGAATGGACTCAAACCATGTTAGAAGTTTTTCAAAAGACTCCTGAGGAATCTCTGCAGCCTACTAGTTACAAAAGTAAAATCTCTCCAGCTTGGAAGTGGCACAGCATTCACATCAGATGAGATGAGCAGTCTGAAGAACATGGGTGTCCTTCTGTCCATTTTCTGGTGGACCTAACAAATAATCTTCCCTCAGTCCGCGGTGGAATAGCTGACAATAACAGTAGCTAACATTTATTGAACATTTTCTACATCCCAGAACTGTGCTTGACATAAAATATCGTGAGTTCTTGCAGTGACAATACGAGGTCGTCATGTACTCTCCTTGCCCCCATTTAATCAATGAGAAAACTGAATTGCAGGGATGGGACTAACTTAACTCAGGAGCACACAAGTCTGCACTCTGCTCACGCCAATGCTGCTACACACTGGGACATCTGGCCTCAGAACTGCGATGAGCAGGACAGGGCTACTGTCCTAGGCAGTCTATGCCTGGGCAAGAACTGATAGCATGATGCAGAGGATGCAGAAATACGTGGGAAGGGTGGCTGCCATTCCTGGACTCTAACAGAGCATATAAAATAAATATGCAAATCAAGAGTCTATGCCATCTTGGCGGTTGGGAGACTGGCTATATAATAGGTTGGACTCAGAAAATCAAATGGTGGAGGAAAGGGGAGAGAGAATACAGAAGAGACTTGTTATACCAAGGAATAAAGAGTGAGGAAGGGGGAGGGAAAGAACAACTGACAAGGGAGTGGAGGTCGTGGCAGGGGTCATGGCACGACGAAGCAGAAGGTGGTGCCCTTGGATTTGGGTCCAGTTCGCCACAGGAAGAAAGGGAGACCACAACGCCCCGTTGACAGCCACCCTCTGGCCCACTCTGTCATATGGACAACTCAGTTTAGAGGAGCAGAGGACCACGGAGCTCATTTCCATTGCAAATGTCAAGGACTATCCGAGTTTTATCCTCAGAAGAGGTAAAATGAGAAGTTATAGGACCCAGTGTGACTGAGCCAGGGGCAATCACAATGGCTGTCTAGTCATTTTAAGTCAACACTGCCAAATTAAGCAACTGGGATGACCAAACTTGGGAATAAAGAAGATATAAAGCTTTAAGGCCAAATCTGTGGCTGGAATATTTTTCAAAGCGCACAAGATCAATAAATGATAAATGGGGTGTTTTCATTTTTGCTCTTTTCTTTGCTACCAAGTTACATCAGCTGTGAACTTCCAGCTGCCACAGGCAGCTCCTGGCTGCACGCGTTCTTTCTGACGATACCCCGGCAGCCAGCAGGGGAGAAGGCGAGTGGTTATTGCAACATTAAGAGGCTCCTCCAGGAGGGGAGAGGAAACGACCGGAAACCGAGGTTCAAAGGTTACCCGAGGGATTCGGAATCCACTGTGACCTAGACTATTTCCTCTTCCTTGGGAGATCCAAACCCCAGTTGCATCACTCTGGCCTGCCCCGGTTCGTTTGTGTGTGTGGAAGGGAAGGTGGAGATTAGCAACTTCAGGCCTCTGACATGCAAATTACACAATTTCACTGCTGATAAACGATTCTACAGCAAGGATGACTAATGCTGTCCTGCCTGGCTGGCAGTTTTGGCTTGTGCACCCTGTTAACCCGTTTTATTGTTTCAAAACTCCACATAGGATTGAAAAATAGAATGGACCTTATCAAATTGGGTTAAAAGTAGGGATTCTGGAGTGAAACTGCCTAGTCTGAATTTTGGGCTGACTGCTTATTGTTGCATGACTTTGGGCAAATTACTTAAACTTTCTGTAACTCAGTTTCCCCGGCTGAACAGTGAAGACAAGAAAACCCACCTCACAGGGTACTGAATGAGTCAATATATTTAAAGTGTTTATAACAGGGTCTCTACATAATAAACAATACATGGCAGCCATTATATTAAGTTAAAACATCTTCTGAAAAGGCTGATCAATATCTCAACGCAAACACCTTGCAGTTATTCTCCTTTCAAATACTTAGACCACATGTCTAATTGAGTTAGGTCCGTGTGAAGTAGCTTGGGAGAGTAGGGACAAATGGGTGTGGGGGTGGGGACTGGGGTGGGAAGGAGAGTAGGTGATAAGGCCTGAGCATTTCTCAAGATTCTTTATTAGCGAGGCAAGATGTCTTGAGGGAGAGAAGGGTCAATGTAACCCCCTCTTGACCTCCACGCTGCCAGCTGAGCTCCGGGAACCGGACAGCCCCAGCAGACTCAACACCTGCTGATTGCATGGCTCTCTGCCAGCCTGCTCCAGGAAGTGTAGGCCGGGCAGGCTTGTGATCCCTCCGAGGGGATGTGAGCTTTAGGAGAACTGGTGAAAGATGTGAAGCGGAGCTCTAACCCTGGAACTGGAGACTCTTCTAGATAAAACATCCCGAACCTCTTCTCTCTCCTCACGTATATAAAAAGGGATAAGGAAGAAAGTACAAAAAACCTATCATAGCAAATCACTAGCTTAGCTGTTGGCTGGATCTGAGATTATTTAAAAAAAAAAAAAGGATTTAACCCAAAGTGGAGGACCTGGGGAGCATGCTTGAGGGAAGCTGCCACGTGGCCACACAAACTCATCCAAGAGAACATTTTGGGGCTTTTGCGTGGCAGCTTTGATGATGAATGGATTTGTAAATGGACACAGGAGCATGCGTCATTCTTCATAATTTTCTGCCAGCGTGGAGAACCACATCAAGTAGCTGTGAAGGCTGAAACGACCCTAAATCAGAATGATCCCTCGCTTTCCTATAAGTCTGTTGGATTAGAACTTCAAAGATTTAGACTCTAGACCTGGATCCACTCCTTACCAAGTCTGAAACCTTTGGGCAACCAACTAACTCAATTCCTCTGAGCCTCTGTTTTCTTCTCATTTGTAACCTGTACCTCAGTATTCATACTGCAAAGAGTGGAAATAGTGGTTGCATGACCTGCTTCCCTCACAGGGATGTTGTGAAGATCTAGTGAAATTATGTAGCTGAGAGTGCGGATAAACTGCTAAGTCCTGGGCAAATGTAGGCTCCTATTTATTCATTCGAAAGTGATTTTTCACCTTGAAATGCTAAAAAGAACCCAGGGCAGACTGTCAGTACTAGCTATATAGCCCTCTGCTGCTTGATAACTCTCCATCATGTGTAGTTTGAGTGAGGCCATATTCTGGCCAATTAAATGTGAGCAGAGGTGATGTATGTCCCCTCCTAGCAGAGGTAGTTAAGCACAAGTGTCTCCTCCATCTCTCTCTTCTCTTGCTATGGCAACCTTGGAAACCAGGTTTTCCAGATGGCACAATTACAAGATGGAGGAGAGCCACAGACTTGCACTAGATTTTATGTGAATGAGAAATAAACGTTTGTTATGTCTAGCCACCAAGATTTCACAGGTTAGACTGTTGCAGCGATGCTTAAGAGCCATTACCCTGATTTGGAACAGAAGTTCTAGCCAGTGAGAGAAAGGCCAGGTCAATTACAATGACACAAAGAAAATCATGCCAACTTCTCCTCTGAGGAAACTGCTTGAGGTCTAGAGTTTTAGCCAGTCTGCTCCAAGCTTTTATTTTGATTAGAAATCTGCTCTCCTAGTAGAGCTGGGACTAGTGCTTCCAGACAAAAAAATTTCCTTTTGCTAAAAAAATTCATTTATTTCCAGCCAGATGAAATTCTCCAACTGCACATATGGTTACATATCATAAGGTCTTTCTTTGATAAATGTACTAGTTCCAAGATCCACGACTAATAGAGTGTATACCAAACAAACGTCTTTTTCTAAGATATAATTTAAATAAACTGCTAACATAAAAGCCATAGTCTGGTTGACATGAGTGGAGTGAGATTCTTCACTTTGGAGTCTAGAGCAATATCGACCCATCGTTCCATGATGCGATTCCACAGGTCAGCAGGCAGCCTCCAGCTCTGCCTGCTGACTGTGTGGATACTTCCTGTGGGAGCAGTGACCTGTTTTCTGTGAAAAAGAGTTATGTGCAGGCAAATAAGTATTACATATGCAATGTGGAAAGGCATTTCACAGAATGCAACAATACTCAGGTAAATTAATGTACACTAGAATGAAAGCTCCATGAACACAAATCTGTTGTTTATACTACTGGGTATTCTGGCACCTTCTCACTGGACATTCAATAAATATCTATTACCTGAAAGTAAGAGTAAGAGAATAAGCTGCAACAGTTGTCTGAGTGCCCAGCATCTGCTTTTAAGAGTGAGCTTTACTTTGTGAGGTTTACTGACACCTATTTTTGGATCTTCAGAGTAAATCATTCTTTGGAAAGCCATTCATTTTCTTAAAAGACCTTTAAATTCTTCATTATCATTTACAGACTTCTGGCGGATGACCAGTATTGAAGAGTCAAAGTCTTGATTTATCTCTTGAAGTTTTAAAAAGCCTGTTTGGCTCAGAATTTTTAGGATCCAGTTTATTCTTCACACCTTCTCTTCTTGTGGTGCCTGTTAATCTCCCAAGCCCCGAATATCCTCTGGAAACCCATAGGTTATGCAAGATACGTCTTCATGAAATTTCATTTTGGTATCAACTATTTCCAGTACCTTGACTTCCTCAGGACTTAAAATAGTTGATTTCTTGAAGTTCTGTCCTTCAGAGTTCTCCACCTGCTCCTTGAAGATAAGATTCTTGTTCTAAGGCTTATGCTGGGAGTTCCCACAAAGGAAATTCCTAGGAAATCTCTATTCCCTTTTGATTCTCATACCATCTCTTTCATAACCCAAAAGGCTATGGTTGCAACTCTGGAGACACATAGGAAAAGTTTCTAAATTCATCCTGGTTAATCATAGGAAGATGTCCCTCATCGATTGGAGTTAAAACTGGCTCTTCCTTTATGAAGTCAGGGTCAAAATTACTGACATCTTCTCGGGATTTCTGTCAAAAAGGAAACAAGGGTCAGATTTTATGCACTTGAGACTTATTCATCTTACATGGAACCGAGCCCTTTCCATGAGTTCAGAGAACTGCTCTGTAGCTCATTCAGTAGCATTATTAACAGTTATGATAATTATGATTAAACAGTGCTTTACAGCAATTCTATCACACTGTCTGTTATTATGGCATTTCGTAACCACCAATTCACTAATCCTATGAAAATCTTGCTGAGCAGGTCAGCCTTAGACTGGAAGGATAAGGAATTAGTTTGGTCACCTGAACCAGCTGGCTCATCACCCTTATCCTCCATTTCACTGAGGTTGCACTTCTCAACAGGCCTTACTGAGGGGGCACACAAGTTCTTATTTGGCAACATGGATTGAGTAGTTCGCACTTGATGCATCTATGGTTGCACACAGCTCTACACACTTGAAGAGATTTTCTTTAAAGATTTTTTGGAAATGCTAAGCTTAGGTAACAAATGCCTCCCACTTTACACAAGCAGGTTCATTAGGCTCTGCTGGGGCATCTGTGCACTCAGGAAAACAAGGTCCAGCCTCTCAAAGCAAAGCTTTCCCTAAACCCAGAGGAGCTGGCAGGGGGATGTCTGTTAAAGGCATTGGCTTTACATCTGGTATCTAACAGTTTAGCAGGCTGTTACAGATTAAGCTAGCTGTTAAGTTTGGAGAAGCTGTATATTTTATATCTTTATAAACTAATGCTGAAAAGATCATCTCTACCAGCATTAGACATCTCACTGCTCTTGCCTGAGTCAATGATACTTCTCTCTCTGCCTTTAGACACCACTTTTCCTCATAGCTCTTGAGCTACTGCTAGGCCCAGCTTCTCTGCCTTCCCACTGTGGATGTTGTGACTTACAGATGAGTGAGAGCTCTCAAACTGGGACTGGACCACCCTCAGAAATGGTGTCCCATTTAGCTGCTCAGCTTGAGGCTGGAGGCCCTGCTGGTGCCCCCACTATTTCTCTAGTCAAAGAGGACTTGGCCTGTTCTGGCAGCAGCCATTACAGACTCGGGCTCTCCAAGTCAAGGAGTCAGGCTTCAGTGAACTGGGTAACATTTCTCATCTTCTCTGATGTCTTAGGGGCTTAAGAAATGCATAAAAGGCACCCTGAATAAGAAGTATGAGGAAAATGGACTAGGAACAATGAATTTTTATGTTAGCCAAACTCTTCTGGGAAAAGTTTAGGCCCCTCAGAACCCAGGGAGATTTTTAATTTAGGTTGTTTCAGGCCCCTCAGAACCCAGGGAAATTTTAATTTAGGTTAAAGCAGGACGGGGCCAGGGCAAGTCACAGGTGAAAACTCTGTGAGAAGTAACCCTGGCATGAGGAGAGATGTTGCCTCCAGGGCAATAAGCTCTGGCCCTACCCGGCTCCCAGGGTGAGGCTGCCCTGTAAAGTTTCAGGCCAAACTTCTGGTCATTTTGCAGGGGGCCATCTGGATGCCCAACAGATTTTCAACATTTGAAGAAAGAGCAAAGTTGGATCTATAATGGTCTTGGACACTTACGATTCTGGGTCTGAAAGGTGGTTCTAGTTGGCGATGGTTCAGCTGGGCCCAGTCGATTTCCTTAAAGAAAGGATGTCTCAAGATGGCATGCTCACCTCCCTGAGTCAGGCTGCCCAAGCGCATGGTAGGGTTCTTGGTCATGAACTGAGAGAAAGAGAAAGAGAGAGAGAGAGAGAGAGAGAGAGAGAGAGAGAGAGAGAGAGAGAGAGAGAGAGAGAGAGAGAGAGAG
>JAQZBX010018162.1:0-34882 GCA_029593785.1 Cabassous unicinctus | reverse complement strand
ATGAAGTACAACTTCTTGTATGACATCCAGGCCATCCTTGTGTGCCTCCCGCTACCTGGGGGAGCCTAGCTCCTCCCCGCGCCATGCTGATCCTGCCCAGGGCACCAGCCCCCACCAGGGCTCTCCCCACCTCATCCTCTGCACGACCACCACTCAGCTCCAAGATGCGGTTCCCCCTTTCCTTCTTCCTGAACCTCCTGCCCCTCCAGCCTCTAGGTTTGCCCAGGCATCAAGATCATGCCCCACACCGCCGACTCGTTCGGGCATTTTCCATTATCTGGTACCCTGCCCCTCGGTGGCATTGGTGCAGCTGGCACGTCCTCTTCCCTGGACGTGGTGGCTCCTCGCCTTCCATCCCTCTGGCCAGCTGCTTTTCCTCCTGGCTGCTGCTTTCCCCAGACCACTCGCTGGCTTCTCTTCCTCCACCTCCCTCCACGTTGACTTTCTCTGGAGTCCTTGAGCACGGTCCTTGGAAGAGCCAACACTCTCCCAGATGCAGCAAACACCTGTGCAGCCCATCAACTCCCAAACCAGGGTCTTCAAGCCCATTCCAGATCGGGTCTTCTGGCCATTTATGGGACACCTCCAAGGAAGGCCACGGGCACCTCAGAATCACCACAGCCCACTCTGGACTTATGACCTTCCCCTAACCTGTGCCCTGGGACCTTCCTGTCCCAGGCAATGGTGGTCTCCTCTAGACATCTAGGTGCCTTCTTCACCTTCAGGCCTGCAGCCACTGGTGACAGAGTCCTTTCTGCTCATCCTAGAGGCCCCAGGTGTGTCCCTTTCCTCCTTGGTGGCTGCCACAGCTGGTTCCTCCGACCACCTCTTCTCGCCCTGACTTCAGCACCACCCCCTGCCCCAGCTCCCACAGCCCCTGGCCTTACCAGTGTTCTAGCACTTCCACCCACCCCACACCAAAGTCACGCTGACTGGACTGCCTCCTGCATTCAAACCGTGCAGTTCACTTTGACGAGGTGAATTCTAGGAAAGTCATAAAGCATAGAAATGCTAGTGCAGGCAGTGACACTGGTTTTAAAGTCAGCCAGGACCTGTCTTCCCCGTGGGACCTGGGAGGTGCAAAGGGCGGACTCGGTGTTTGTTAAGTGAATAACCAAATGAACGCAGGGATCTGTGATTGGGGCTTAAGCCACTGCCATGCCAGGTGTGGTCCATGGAGCAGCAGCATTTTCACCTGGGAGCTTGTTAGAAAGTAGCCTCTTGGGCCCCACCCACACCTCCTGAAATCAAATCTGCAATTTCACAAGACCCCAGGTGATTCCGATGAAGAGTGAAGAATGAGAAGCACTGCTCTGAGTAACTTTTCCAACTCAGGAGCCACCTCTCTTTGACCAATGCTCTTCTAAGGACAGTCACCACCACCCACTTTCCCGAGAGGACTCTACTTGCAACCCAGTAAGACAGTTCAGTCCAGCAGAGAGAATGGTGGCTTTTCTATATATCAACACAGGGAAAATTAAATGAACAAATGTGCTTGTAAAGGGTATCCTGATCCCCATCCTTCCTAAAAGCCTTATCCTGCCTCAGCTGATGCCCCAGGACAGCTGATCTCACAGGGAGAGAATTCTAAGATATGGGAGACGGTGTGACAAGACCGGCTTGCCTGGCCTGACCTTATGTTTCAAGGAAGTCTACAGTGAACATGCTTCTCTTACAGAAACCCGAGGATCAGAGCCCTCAAAATCAATGCATCGATGGAAGGGGCACAGCTCACTGCATCCTCCTTCCGAGGGAACCTGCCTTTCCACTCCTCTGTTCAAAACCCAGCAGCCCAGAACTGAGATGCCATGTCCTGTGCCATGTTCGCCCCTTCCACGGCCCGTCTTTTCACCGAGAACACACTGCAGGGGAGGAAAAGGCTTTTCCCTGATTGGTAGCAGAAAAGGGCTTTGAAGCACATGAGGCACCAGAGATGGAATTCTGAGAGGATTTTTATAATCACCCAAATCCCAGCAAAATGATTTCCAGAGGACATGCATTTCAGGTTTCTTGAAGGATGTTTATAATAAGCGAGAGGATTTCTCTTGTTGTCGTTAATGTGCTAGAACTGGTTTCAGTTAAATTTTACATGAAAAGGATATATTAACCTGCATAAAATATGTTCATAATCTCGATTTAAAATTAAAAAGGGGAAAAAAACACATCGCCGCATGTACAATATATTGCCCCAAGTAAAAGCCTGGGGAAAAAAACCAAAAACTTTGCTTGAACCACGCTAGGACCATTTTTACGGAGATAAAAATTCTATGCCCCCCTCGGTGCACATGCACGGGGAGTTATGTATGTCGACGGGCAGGGAGAACCAGTGCCGAGGCTTTGGAAGGATGAGCGTGGGAGAGCCACAGAAAGCAGGCGGCGGGGGCTTTCCGTCAGCTGGATGTGCTCCTGTTGGCGAGATCAGGCTGTTCCCAATGTGGAAGTGAGAACGTTTTGTATTAGGGAATCTGTGGGCCCTGAAAAACAAAGCTGCCGTCCCCCCACACAGGCCACACGGGAAGTCCTCGGGCCCTCTGCTGTCCTGCAGCATTCCCTCATGGCTCCAGCTTCATCTTGCTGCTTCCAGCTGCTTCTGAAGCCAGTCGAGGATGGTTGAGGCTTTGATTGTGTTAAAGACGGGTGGAGAGAAGCAGTTCGAGGATAGCATGCTGGGCACCCACTAGGAGCCGCCTTTTGGGAGACGATAGGAATTCTGCTCTAGCAGAGTTGCAGAGGGAGCGGGCCTCACCCTGCCCTAGGATGGTGGCATGGCTTTGTGTTTCAAGGGGGAAGGCAACTTGGGAAGGACCACCTCAGTGCTGTGCTTCTCTTATTCATTCAAATCCTTCTTCCACATGTTCACTCCCCATTCGTTGAGCACCCACGGGCAGTGTGGGAGGTGATGGGGAGTCCAAAACTAGGTGCTACCTGACAAAAGTGAGCACGTGGCAGAGAGGGGACCTGGGAGGACGGCCCAGGCCACACCTGAGGCTCGGTCCTCCCCCTCCCCACAGGTCCCCATGGGTCCAGTGAGGCCCCGCTGTGAGAACAAGCACAGCTCCTGGCTGGGGCGCCCGCTTTGTCCTTGGCGCATGCGCCTTGCAGAGCCGTGATTTGCTTTCCATCTCCGCTCGGCTGATTTGCTGCCTTTACCCGGAGCTGCATTGCTGGGATCATTACACTGCTGGGAAATATGTTTCTAAAGTTTTTCACTCTATTTTTGTAATCTCTTGAAACAATATCATTTGCACTCATGTTTGATTTTTTTTTAAAAAGCCTATTTCATTTAAAACTTAAGTTTTGAGTACAGAGTACTTGAGAGTTTTTATTAAAAGATTTTTTTCAATCTCAAATAGAGAATACTAGAAATGAAGTGCCATTTTGGAAAAAACAAAAAACAAAAAAAACCCTGCATGATTTCTGTAACATCATTCTAGGTATCCAAAATATCAGGAAGACAATTTCTATGTGACATTTTGAATTCATAACAAACTAATAATGTGTTTAAGGTGTTTTTTTTTTTCTAGCCAGATTAGGTTCTAATTTATTATTATAACTTCCTAACACTAAATTTAGAAATTGCAAACAAACAAGCATATGTGGTAACCCCACTGCAGTACGACACAGCCTCATGAATTTGTGGTGAGAGGCGAGAGCATGCATAGAAAGAGAAAAAAATATGGATTCAGTCGCACACGCTCACATTACGTACGACGTGAATTTTCAAAACAGTCGTGTCTGCTGCTGTTTTAGATTTGGTCTGAATGCTTGATGGGTACCTTGTGCATCCTGTATGTGAGCTAACGATAGTGGTAACGATGATGACAATGACGACAGTGATGGTGACTGTAGATGAGAATGAGGATGAGGATGATGACATGACGATGACAATGCTGAGGACGGCAATGGTGGTGACCATCGATGAGAAAGATGACGACAGCGATGATGATGATGACATGACGATGACAATGCTGAGGACGGCAATGGTGGTGACCATGGATAAGAAAGATGATGATTATGATGACGATGATGACAACATCACGCTGATGGTGATGGCGATGGTGATGATGGTGATGATGACCATGGTGGAGACGATGGTGACTCTGCCCACCGAGCACTTCCCGCGTGCAGGTGCTCTCCTAGTGCGCTACCAGTGCTAGCCCAGGGAACCCTCAGCCCACCGGGGGGCAGGCAGTTTATTGTGTCCGTCTCACAGCTGAGGAAGGGAAGGTACAGAGCAGTCAACACCACCACAGGAGGGCCCACTGGTAGGTCTGACGAGACACTTGGGGTCCGTGGTGGATGTGAGAACCTCTTGTCTTAAGGAGCCTGGTAACCCTGCCCTGGCTACGCTGTAGGCGTGGAAACATGATGAGAGTATAGGGGAGGAATGCACTGACAATTCAGACTCATGGGAAAGGTGGATGTTCTCCATTAGTTAAAATAGAAAGTTAAATTCCTTCCTTATGTTCTCATTTCTCAGAGGTGGCCACTGTTAGGATTTTGGCACGTGTTCTCCCAGATATTTTTCTGTGTATATGCAAACATATCTATATCTATCTGTATATACACACAGATAGATTTTATACAAAATCAACCAATGATGAGTGTGGTCATGGCCGCGGATTATGATTCATCTATTTCTGTGTACCTGAGGTTTCTAAAAAGGAGGATAATCCTATGCAGAATGTTCACACGTTGAGCTGTTCTTCTTGCTAACATCAGGCATATCTTTCTATGTCAGCACATCTACGTCTGCCCCATTATTTTAATGAGTGCAAAGGGTTACAGGATCATCATTTCTTTAATTATTTTCTTTAACTGATGGGCATTTAGATTCTAATTTTTCACTCTTGGGAAGGTTGCTATAGTGAATATTATTTTATATTTAACTTTCTTTATGGGTATTTCTGTAGGAGATATATTTAGAAGTGGTATTATTATATGAAGGTATATCCGCATTTTCCAAAACTGTTTTCCCGTTTTATTCTCCCACCAACAAACAATGATAGTGACAATTTCCTCACATACCTCCCCAAAGTAGTAGGATATTATCTACCTATCTGCCTATCTATCTATCTATCTATCTATCTATCTATCTATCTATCTATCTATCACCACCTACCTATCTTTCTTTGTTGGAGAAGTTGTGGGTTTACAGAAGAATCATGCATCATATACAGGATTCCTATATCCCACCCTATTATTCACACCTTGCTTACTGGAACATTTGTTACATTACATTGATGAAAGCACATTTTTATCATCGTACTATGAACTGTAATCCATGGTTAACTGTGTGGTGCAGTTCCATGGATTCTTTTTTAATTTATATTCTGTTACCATATATAAAACTTAATATTTCCCCTTTTAATTACATTTATATATATATATATACATTTCAGTGCCATTAGTTATGTTCACAGTGTTGTGCTACCATCACCTCCATCCATTACCAAAACATTCCATCATTCCAAATAGGAGCCCTGTACATTTTCAGCCTTAACTTCCCATCCCCTATCCCCACTCCGTCCTCTGGAAACCTATATTCTAGATTATGACTCTATGAGTTTGCTTATTCTAGTTGTTTCAAATCAGTGAGAGCATATCATGTTTGTCCCTGTCTTTAAAACTACCCAATTGGAAGCCACATGTAGATTTTATGATTCCATGCGATAGCATCCAAGGGCCCTACTTCTCAGCAGAGTTCTCGTGGAAACCTTGGGTGTTTCTTCCCTAGAGAAGCTGGAGAGAGAAGCTTTCCATGGGGAGATTGTCCTCTCCTTGCAAACCTGAGGCCTGTGATACCTGGTGTGGGCGGGCGGGGGGGGGGTGGGGGATAACAGCATTAGACTAACTGGTTTCCTTTCATTTTGTTTTATGTATTCACTCATTCATTCATTTAAAACTGTTTATTATCTGCTGTGTGCCAGGGATTGTCTGAGTCAGATATCTTCCCAGGAGCTGGGGGTACAGCCAATCATGTGCTCCAGCCCACTCCTAGCCCCTGGAGAAAGCTGGTCTGTTGGTAGCTTGAAATCAGCCTTGGTGGGGACATTCACACTCCCAGGTCAGGGAACAATACAAATCAGAGCTTTTTTCTTCTTGAGAGCTGATTGCTAAACAGTTACCAGCACCCGGCCGGCCGGATACAGCACTGAATAAGGCTGACAGTCACAGCTTCCGAGGAGCTTAGTGGAGTAGAGAGCAGCCTGCCTCTAACACTGTCCTGGTGCTGACTCGCTGTTGACCTCGGGTTTGCCATGTCTTTGCCTTCGTCTCCGCGCGTGTAAAGTGAGGATAAGAAGAATACTGCACGGTGTCATTGTACTGAGTACACTCTAGGTGCTTCTTCTAGTTTGCTAGGCTTCCAAAATGCAGGGAGCATAAAACAGGTTGGCTTTCAGCAATGGGAATTTATTAATTCACAAGCTTACAGTTTTGAGGCTGAGAAAAAATGTCCAAACCAAGGCATCATCAGGCAATGCTTTCTCCCCAAAGACCGCCTGCCAGCCATCCTGGCCTCCTCTCTCACATGGCTAGGCACATGGCGGCACCTGCTGGCCTTTCCCTTGTCTTCTGGGTTTCATTGCTTCCAGCTTGTTGCTTCAGTGGCTTTCTCCCTTTCTTTCTGTAGTCATCCTCTTATAAAGGATTCCAGTAAGAGAATTAAGACCCACCCTGGGCCACGCCTTACCTGAAATAAATGTAATTAAAAAGGCTGTACGTACAATAGGTCCACACCCACAGGAATGGGTTGGCTTTAAGAACACACTTCTCTCGGGTACATACAGCTTCAAAGCATCACAGTGCTATATTACATTCCAGTGGGAAGGCAGAAAATAACCAGATGCACAATACTTTAAAATTCCAAAGGGGTGATGAGTGTGCTGAGAGCCAAAGGATAGAGGTTGAGAGCCAGGGAGGGGCTGTGCTGGGTGGACGGCCACACCGGAGCAGAGGTCTGATAAAGCGAGAGAGCAAGCCCTGCTGTGTGTGCGGGAGCACATTCCAGGCCAAGAAAACAGCCAGGGCAAAGGTCCTGCGGTGGCCCTGGGCAGGGAGTGCTGCCCAGGTGTGTTCAATAAGCACAAGGTGACTAGTATGGCTGGAGCCCTGGGTGGGCACGGGGGTCAGGCGGGGCAAGATGAGGTCAGCTGGGGGCTGGGGTGGTGGGGAGACCATGCAGGGCCCTTTGCATTCAGATAAGGTCCACCGATTTTATTTTAAGTGTGATATGAAACCACTGAAGAATTTTGTGCAGGGCAGTGGGGCCTGGCTTCTGTTTCTAGAAGGATTATCTTTGCCCATTATTTTTTTTTAAATCACTGAACTTGTTTGTGGCATCCTTAGCATCTGGACGCATGATATTTTCCAAAAGGACCCTGAGTGTCTTTTCCTCTCTGCCCCCAAAGATTTCAAAGGGCCAATTGTTGAAACATTTTTGCTTGTCATCAACAATTTAAAAAATAGTTATAATAATAATAGCAATAATGTTAATATCACACTTGCTTAACACTTACTATATACCCCACATGTTTTAGTGCATTTATCAATTACCTTTTTGCATTACATATCAAATAACCCTGTGGGATAGAATAGATACTTTTATTTATCCCAACTTGACAGATGAAAAAAAACAGAGGCACAGAGAGGTTAAGTAACTTGCCCAAGGTCGCACAGGAATTAAATGACAATCCTTCTGTCTCCAAGAGTCCATGCTCTTTTTTGTTGTTGTCTTTTTTTATTAGAGAAATTGTAGGTTTACAGAAAAATCATGCAGAAGATACAGAGTTCCCATTTACCCCCTTCCCCTCCATTTTCAACACCGTGCCTTAGTGTGGTACCTTTGTGTCAATTGATAAAAAAATATTATTATAATTGTACTATTAACTGCAGTCCATGGTTTACATTAGGGTTCGTTGTGTTGTACAGTCCCATGGTATATCCGTTGTAAAAAAAATTATTCTAGCAACATTTAATACAACCTAAAATGTCCCCCTTTCACCACATTCACATATACAACTCAGGGCTGTTAATTGCTCTTAAGCCCCTCTAGACGGACCGACCGTGGCCCCATAAGGAGAATCTCGGAGGTTGTTCAGGACGGCAGTGAATTCTCAGAATTCTCAGACTGGGCCCCTGCCTAGAAGCAGACACCCGAGCCCTCTCTCTTTTTCTAAGCAGAAACATCCTCTTGAGTGATTCTGCCGGGAAGAGTACTTTGGGAAGGCAGCTGGGAATCCAGACATCTATATCTGTGGAGAGGAGAAAATGAATGACCGCATTAGATCAAGGGTGTGATTGCCCCGGAGCCCTGGAAAGTTCCGCATATCAAGATCCTGCCCAGGGCATTATCTCTAATCACATTTGAGCTTCCAAAGCTCCAGGCAGCGAGATCTAGAGACACCCATTGGTCTGGGCACTTAGAGAGCTTCCAGCAGCGGAGCCCTCGAGCCTGTCATACCTACCCACTCCATGTGTCCTCAGGGCAGTTAGCCTGGGGTTTGTGACTTTCCGCCTTGCCGGGTTCATTCTTGGAATGCACTCTGCAAACACGCTTTGCATCCTCTGGACTCAGAGTGTCAGGAGAATTTGCTCTGTGTGTGATTCTGGAGGGACGTTTTCCGACCCCACGGTGCCAGCACACCTAGACAGAGCCTTGAAATCCTTGTCCTCATCGGAGGCTCCTCTCCCGGGTTGCAGGTCCTTGTTCTCAGCAGAGAACACTGGATTACTGGCCCTTAGTCACTGGGTAACCACACAGAGGGCAGGGTGGCCGGATCCAAAACCACATGGGATTTTTCCAGTGACACTTCCCTGTTGTCTTTGGGAGCCCTCCCTGGGACCTCGTGTCTGCCTCTGGAGGAAGGGACACCTGTCCACCTCACCTGCACACAGGAAAGTCACATCAGAGCCACAGCCATGGACACCAACTGGGTAGTGTGGAGGCTGCGTCCAGCACGGCAGAGGGAGGTGCCCGGCCCGATTGCAAGGCTGCGAATGCCGCCCCACCCAGCAACGGCTGCACGAACTTGGCACGTGTATTAGTCAGCCAAAGGGGAGCTAATGCAAAATACCTGAAATGGGTTGGTCTTTATAAAGGGTATTTATTTGAGGTAGAAGTCCACAGATAACAGGCCATAAAGCGTAAGTTTCTTCTCTCACCAAAGTCCATTGCCACGTGTTGGAGCAAGACAGCTGCCTACGTTTGCCAGGGTTCAGGCTTTTTGGTTTCCTGTCTTCCCAGGGCTGCGTTTCTCTCCAGGCTTAGCTCCTCTGTTTCCTCCACAAGGTCAGCTGTAGACGATCAGGTGAACAGCTCGTTTCTCTTCTCCTGGGGCCTTCTCTCAAACATCAAAACTCCAACATCAAAACTGCTTCTCAAAAACCGCTCCCTCTGTCCTTTGCCTTGCCTTTTATATTTGATTCCCCCACCCACCAAGGGGTGGGGCTCAACGCCCTACTGACGTGGCCCAGTCAACACCCTAATCATAACTTAATCATGCCCAGATTAGCAGACCAGTTTACAAGCATGATCCAATTATATTTTTGGAATTCATAATTACATCAAATTGCCAAACGGCTACAGCATGTTACCTGCTCTTTACAGCCTGATTCCTGTGAAGTGGGACTAGCAATGGAACCCATCTCATAGGGCCAGGTGGGAAGGAGCAGAGAAGGTGAAGCCTCGTTCACATCTGCTGAGCTCCTAACAGGCCAGGCAGGGCGGCGCTCGTGCTACGGGCTTCTGGCCGTAACCTCATGCTCTGCCACCTCCCAAAGGCACATCTGGATTCTTTCTTTCATTCCTTCATTTAATATCCCTGTCTTGGAAAGGGTTTCCCCCCTTTTATTTAATATGCACACCAGAGAATCTATGTTCTTTTTCCTTCACATGTTTAAATATAAGTATGTCAATTATAAATTGAGTCAAGTTCATCTCCAAGGCACTCTGATTCTAATTAGACTGAGACAGACCCTCACATCTTTTTCTCTCCTGAGTTTGCACCTGTAGAGAACCACTGCACCCTCCCTCAAAGAGCACTTAACACCCAGGCACGACTAACCTGGGGTCATGTTTTTATATGTGGTGGATGTTGTTGGGGTGGGGAGCTTGTTTCACTAGGTCCCCCTGGTTGAATTAAAAAAATGAGCACTTACCCTGAAGTGGGAAGTGGAGGTCTGCCCCCGATAATACGTAATTCTCTCTTGGGTAAATGGATTCCTGATAGTGCAATTCTGTCGAAGTGCGATCGCATTTTTCAGCTCTAAGGTGGCGTTAGCATAAACATCACCATGTCCTAGTTATTGATCTGTTGCTGTGTAATGGTATTTACCCAATTGAACTTCTGACATTGGAAAACTTGCAGCGGCTGCAATGGCGTTTTTCTTTTATTCCTACAACTTAATTCGACTTGCACGTCCAACGGTGGCCTTTATGAAGAAAGCATTGTTTTGCAGAAGTCTGCATAAGAGAATGTTAAATCTCGCCCTCTTGGTGAGAACCCTCATTTTGGCTTGCAGCCTGGAAACACATACCCATAAAATGAAATGCCAGACACTACCTAGTAGGAGCTTGACTTGTGTGTCCCAAAGACATGCACAACTTCTGAATAACTCAGGGTGGACTTTTCCAGTATTTACCATATCAAGTAATTCCTTCCCTGGTGACCTACTTCCCATAATTATCCCTCTATAACTGTAGGAAAATAGGACGTAAACTAGAAGTCAGAGGTCCAGCTTGAACGGTGTTACCTGCTGTCACGGCCTCACCGTTGGCAGAACAGAAAGCTTGCTATATGAGACGTGCCATTCTGGGGTCTAAAACTTGCATATGTCCTTTATTACAGCTAAGAACAGAAGGTTCCGTCACTGCATGAGAAAACTGGTCTGTGTGCAAATCGTTTCCTAATTCCTCTGAGGGAAAGTTGTACTGTATGAGAATTCAGTACCCCTCAGCAGCAGGGAGTGAACACTCGAGTTCAAGTCTAGAATTGGCAGATTCCATAAGGACAGTCAAAGGGTAATCTTGGTATCACTAGGACCTACTAGAATGGCTTAAAAAAACCTGACAATACCAAGTGTTGACAAAGATGTGGACTAACTTGAAGCTTCATATGTTGCTAACGAGAGGGCAGAATGGTACTCTGGACAAAAGGTCTGGCAGTTTCTTATAAATTTAAGCATGCACTTACCATATGACCTAGCAAACCCACTCCCAGGGATCTATTCTGGATGAATGAAAGCTTCATACACGAAAACCTACACATGAATGTTTATGGCAACTCTGTTCATAATCACCCCAAACCGGAAATGATCAGATGTCCTTCAGCAAGTGAATGGATACGTGAGCTGTGGTACATCCATATCATAGGATAAAAAGGAAACCACTATTGGTGTACCCAACAACTTGGGTGACTCCCAGGGGAAATACACTGAGTGAAGAAAAAAAAAAAAGACAATCCCAAATGGCTACATACTGTGTGATTCCATTTATATGGCATCCTCTAAAGGGCAAAACAATAGTGACAGAAAGCACATCAGTGGTTGCCAGGAGTTAGGGCTGGAGGGAACAGACGTGCCCACAAAGGATAATGTGTCCTGATAGTGATGTTGGTCACACACATCATACATGTGCTAAAATTCAGACAACTGTACACCTAGAAAGTCAGTTTCACCACACGTCATTTTAACAAATAAAATAAAAAAGCTTTTAAAAGTCTCTCCTTTAGTGTTGCTGTAAATGCATATTCCTTTCTTTTGTATTCAGGCACCCTGATCAGGCAGTTTACCTCCTCTCCCTCTTCTTCCCTCCCTTTCTGTCCTCACTTTGGACTAATTTCCTAGGATCTCTTCCCTATATCTGTCAAAAGTATCCGGGCTATTTCATTCACACACTTCTAGTTAAGTCGCGAAGAACTCAGAAACTATAAACGAGGATTCCATTTTAGCCGACTCTGAGAGGGCAATGATAACAAAGCGTATTTGCTCAGTGGACACGCACACACGTATGGAGCCAAAACCTTTACAGGCATCTTCTCACTTAAAGCCTCATAATTGTCCAGCAAGGTGGACATCATTGCTCCTGTTTTACTGAGAAGCAGCTGCTCATCAATGGTGTAGCTTGCCCGGGGTCACAGAATGACACCCACTTGAGCTGGCATTTGGACTGAGCTCCAGGTTCCCCCTAGACCCGGGCTCAGTGGTGCACTCAGGGCCCCTCACCTTGTCTCTGTAGGAAACGCCCAGTGAACTGCGGAGTTAGAGGAATGTTCTATTGCAGCCTACCTTTGATGCAGCAGCCCTTGTCTATGTTTGAGCCCCTTTCCCCTCTGGCTTATAGAGTCCCCTTCAAACCAAGGAGTAGACTAGCCTTATCTGATGTTCAGGTGCAGAAAACAAGGGTGTAGGGACCTTTAAGCTACTAAGCAGTTGAGCCTTTGAGGAACAGAAGGAGAAACTGATAAGGAGTCTGCAGGCCGCATGAAAAGGAAAGAGAGGAAAAGCCAACTGTCCTGGGAAGGATGAAATAGCAGGGCTGCTGCTCGCATATGTGGAAAGTTTTAGGACCTTCTTTAGGGGGCCCTACACGGGCTTCCCAGCAGGTGGCCCTTCTCTGCTTTCTGTTCTCCTTCTGGCTTCCAGAGAGCCCAGCAGCATCTAGAAATGAGGGTGATGCTCCTGGAGACCCTCTTTGGGACAGTTTCATTGGTGTTCTCCGTGGACTGTCAAGTGGTGTCGTGCATGTTTGGTAACAGCCGGTTTGAGATGAAGTGTGCACTCTGACTTCTTATTCTCCCATGTACTTCTGTGCATCCTGCGAACTAACAGAGTTGCTTCCTAAATCACTTTCAGAGAGCCGTTTGCTCTACACCAGTTCTTGCATCACTGGCGATTCCTTAGCTTCAACCTAGGTTTCGCTTGTATCTTCAAGGTTGCAGTGGAATCGCATCATCCAAAACACTGGTGGGCCCGCCCTGGGGTGCCTGAACGCGACTCAACTCCATTGCAATCACCTGGTCTCACCTGTTCCATTCTGCTCCTGGCTCCTGGTTTTCCTACCAGTTCTTTATAGTCCCATCTGGTCTTAATTTTCTCTAAACTACCTTTCAGATGCACCGAAACCTTCCACTAAAACATCAGTGCAAAGAAAGGTAGCTTAGT
Organism: Cabassous unicinctus; assembly: GCA_029593785.1. Classification (NCBI taxonomy): domain Eukaryota; kingdom Metazoa; phylum Chordata; class Mammalia; order Cingulata; family Chlamyphoridae; genus Cabassous; species Cabassous unicinctus. The sequence continues at coordinate 21,718 of JAQZBX010018162.1, read as the reverse complement.
GAAAACTGGTGAGGACTATAAATTTCCCCCCTTTCATTGGCCATTAGGAATTTATTTCCAGTTAAACAAGCTCGGGAAATGTAATTAAACACACAGTTGACGGCTATAGCCAAGTGTGCATGCCAGAAAAACAATAGGTTCTTTAGACATTCCAAAGGCTGACATTATGCATCTTCTTTTGGAAACTGTATACACGTCACAATTTTGAGCCTCCTGTGTGCTGCTTCATATCTTCAATCAAATTATTATATTCCAGAAATATGCATAAGGGAAATGATTCTGCACATTTTACGGTGGATTGTTGCTTGTAGCAGTAATTGAAGTACCTTTTCCACTTATGAAAGTACTAATTTTATTTGTTTTTATTGCTTTTCTAGATGCAATTATTTATTTAGTGTGTTTTGGGTTTATTAAATTATGTTGACTTAGGAACATCATAAAAATGTATGAAAACAACACATCAGCCATGCCAGCCTGGTGACCTGTATCAAGAAATCTAGTATTATTTTTCATATCCAAACGTAATAGCTTAAGAATAAACAGATAATCTGCACTAGAAAACAATGCAATTTCAAGGTAATGTGATAAAACACCTGGATAATATGATTTCATAAATCTTGGTTCTAAAATTTACATGAGTTGTGTTTTGTGTGCTTATTTTGGAGACACATGGCATTTCTAAATGGAATCATTATAATGTGAAATGTGATTAAGCTGAAAGGCCAGATGCAAACAGGGTTTTGCGGAGGACTAAGAAGCAATGTAAAGACTTTTGGTGTCAAAAGACAAGCAAAAGGCTCTCGTTCCTATAAATTCCCTCCACTCTGAAATTTCTAGACAATGTGTGAAGATCACTGGGCATTGTCCCCTCACCAAGTCGGCCCTGGCTTTCTCCCATCCAAGTACTAACCAGGCCCAACCCTGCTTAGCTTCCGAGATCAGATGAGATCGGGCGTGTTCAGGGTGGTATGGCCGTAGACGGCCCTGGCTTTCTGAGGTCCTTGACGTACTCTGTTTCTAACCTCTGTGCCTATTACAGTGCCCCGTCATAGAAGAAAAGAGGCTGTTTGCTCTTGGCATTACTTTGGAAGAGACTTTAGTTGAATGTAAACGGTTTCTTCATCTTCAATGTCTGGGAGATAACCAAGAAACTTGGTTTGCCTGAACTGCTATCACAGATCCCTCACAATGGGTTGCCTGAAACAGCGGGGATTTATTGGCTCATGGTTTCAGGGGCCAGAAGTCTGAAGCAAGGTGCTGGCCAGACCATGCTTTCTTTCGGGTCAGTGGCCCTCCTTGGAGTCCTTGGCTTGTGCTGCTGCCTCTGGTCACGAGGTGATGTCCTCTCCTTTCCAGCTTCTGTGACTCCTGGGTCCTCTTTGTCAGGTCTCCCATTTGGGCCACAGCTTAACTAAAAATAATGCCTCCAAGAGGTCCTGCTCACACTGAGCTCACATCCACAGGAATGTGGATTAAGATTAAAAACCTTTTTTTTCTGGGGTACATAAAACTCAATCTACCATACAAGGTATAGGCACGAAAAAGCAAAAATCAAACAAGCTCAAAAATAAAAAACAAACAAAACCCCTAATTCTAAAATCCCTAATCTTTCATAACTATAAATTAACAACCAACTTTTACTTTTCTAATTATGAACTAAAATTAATGTATGCCCTGTTTAAGGTCAAGTCCCCACTACAAAATTCAAAAGGTACCAAAAAATGGAAATATAAAAATCTTTCTCCCATTCCAACCACCAGCTATGCATTTACTTCCCCCAAGGAAGGTTCTTGGATTCTTCTTTTCAAGGGTTTTCTATGCATATAGAATTTGTAAGAATACACATACACACATATTCACACAAATAATACTTAAATACACACATAGCTTGATTATTCGTTTTAAAAACTGCATGTACATTCCATTGTATGCAATTTTTTTGCTTGTACCTGTCCCACCCACACATGGCTTTAATAACCTTAAAAAAATTTTTGGCAACTTGAAAGATGAAAAATGATGTCTGTGATTTTAAACCACAGTTCTCTTATTATGAGAGAGCTTGAGTAGGATTTCTTAGTATTAAGAGCCATTTGCATTTCCTTTTTCTTGTAAACTTATCTGGTCCTGCCTTTTGTTCTTTGCTTAATTTTCTAATGAATGTTGGTCATCATGTTTGTTGAATAGCAAGAGAAATTGTTCCTTTGTTATGAGTTGCAAATATTTCCCTATTTTTTCAATTGTCATTAGGCATTTTTCGAGACTATTTTGTCAGATATAGAATGAAAATGCACGTGTCTTTTCTTCTGTTGCTCCTGGATTTTGTGTCATACTTTAAAATGCCTTTCATATTTGGAGATTATATTTAAAATTTCCCCACATATTTTTCCAGTACTTCTACAGATTTATTTTCCACAGTTAAATTTTTAAATTCATCTGGAATTTGCGTTGCAAAGAATGATATAGAATGTGATTTTATGTTTTTCCCATATGATATCCAAGTATCCCAACACCATTTATTGAAAAATAATATATGGATCAACTTCTGGGCTTTCTTGTCAGCCACACTGAGATGTGTATGTCTTTTCATTTGCCAGTTCCACAACATTTTAATTATTCAGCCTTTTATTTTTAATATCCCTAGAACTGGGTTGCTAAATATTATTTCAAGAATATTATTTCTTAAACATGTTAAGAAAATAAACATCTATGACTATTTTATTCAAAAATTCTTTTTAACAAAAATGTTTTTTATTTTTATTAAATGTCTTTCCAGCATCTGATTTTTTTTTCTTTTTTGAACTATTCCTATTGTGAATTATATTAACAAATTTTTCAAATATTGAACCATCTTTGCATTCCTGGAATAAACTCATCTTAAACATGACTATCCTGTGCTTCTACATTCTCTCTGAAGTTTTTGATTTAAAATTTATGTTAATATATAAGATTGCTTTAAAACCTGAAATTTTTCTTCCTTTTTATGCTCTGGAGAAATTTGGTGACATTGGAATTATCTTTCTTAATGGAATTTCTTTTACAAATTCTTCTATAAAATTGCCTGGGCTGGTGCTTGTGGGAGAGTAATTTTTTCTTTTCTCTCTTTCTTTCTCTCTGTCTTTCTTTGATTTTAATTAGTTCATTAATATTTTCTTGAGTTAATGTTTATAATTTACATTTTTCTAGAATGCTATTTTATCCTTTATTTCAAAATGTTTTGCAACAATTTGGGCAAAGTAATCTTTAAAAAAAATTTTTTTTTATTTCCTTCATTTCATTATATCTCCTTTCTCATTTGTTATTTCATTTGTTTATCCTTTTTCCTTTTTTTTTTTCTTCATTAATATTACTGGTGTCAAAGCACCAACCTGTTGGATATTTTTGTCAGTTCTACTGTTTTTCTATTTTCTGATTCATACAGTCTGGTTTCAGTTTTACTGAGTTTTTTTCTGCTTTTCTTTCGTTTATTTTGTTCTTTTTCTAACTTCTAGAATTTGGTGCTTAACCATTTAATTCATATTGTTTAATATAAGTACTTAAAACTATGATTTTTTTCTCTGAGCACTACATTAACTACATCCTTTAGGTTCTGATAAGTAATAGGTTCTTTATCATTTATTTTCAAGATATTACGCAATTTTAATTTTATACAGGTTAGGTCATTTTAAAAAATTCTAGGTGACAGGAATTTAAATTTTTCTATTTTGTTATAAATTTCTAGGATTTTTTGTTTGTTTCTGCCTCTACCTTTTTTTCCTTTGATCAGAAAATGTTAGTTACATTATTTTTACTTTACAGAGCTGAAGGTTTCTTTGTGTCCTAGTATTTAATCATTTTTGTGTGTGTGAGTATTCCATGACAACTTGAAAATAAGTTATAGGACCTCTTGGCAAGCCATAGTGTTCTAATAAGACAATGGGCTCTATTTTATTATGTTGTTTAGGTTTTCTAATCTTTTTTAGCAATTTTTGTCCATTTGAATTGACCATTTTGTCCTTTGAATTCCTAAAATGCTATGAAAATGCATGCTTGATGAGTGAATGAATGATATAGAAGTCCCTGTGGTCAGCAGAATTGTATTGTGTTTTGTCTTATAGCCAAAGATTGCTGAAGAAAACTTGACCTACGCTGAGCTGGAGCTGATTAAACCCCACCAAGCTGCCAAGGGCGTCCCCACCAGCACCGTCTACGCCCAGATCCTCTTTGAGGAGAACAAGCTCTAACACCGCATCTTCTTCAGTGGTTCTATTTAATACTTTCCACCCTAGTTATTTATGAACCTTGGAAACAAAGTCCTTATTTTTGTATTTTCACTTGTGCCTTCTGTGCGGTGGGGAGCCCCTTTCCACCAGCATTCCAGGTGCCTTAGAAGAGGTACGAGGCTGCCCTCCACAAAATAGTAGGGACCACAGCCCTTGGACAGATCTCACAGGACAAGATTTTTCTGGGCCTGAACTCTGAGGGGTGAAGACCGTGATTCTGAGAGCACCCAAGGAGATTTTCTGCTGAGCCAAACCCCTTCACATTTTCTTCTTTCCCTGTTTTTTTCTTAATCTTTTTAAAATCTGAATTTTAATCTCCTACTCTTCCTGTATGTGTGATATCAAGCTCATCGTATATAGCTAGAGGAAATGCCATTATAGGCAACAGTGCGAGATGGTAGATAAGTAGTCACTGGTTTTCAGCGACATTGCTAGGATGCCCAGAAGCAAAGCAAAAATGCTTATTGCAAGCAGTCATTTAGATAGCATCTCTTGTTTTAAATAGATGCACTGACCCTAGTGACTTAAGGGCAGAACACAGCTTGTGGTGGAAGTCTGAGGTCGAAGCTGGCAGTGAACTGTCTCTACCGTTGTGCCTATTTCCCCAACCATCATTATCCAAGGCCTTGGGACAAATAGAACACTGCTCAAAGTCTTCCAGCCCTGTGGCAGGGTAGACTTACAGTGTTACCAGAGCTTACATTCTATGAGAAGTTTTTACCAACCCTTTTCCAAGGAAGCATGGGAGTTTCCCATTCATTGACATTGACATTGAAGAGGCAAGTGGGCCTCTTCCAAGTGTGATGAGGTTAGACAACTGTAATTGGTTTCCCTTTCCTCTGAGAACAAAGGCTTTTGCCTGGTTCCATTGGGGGTAGGAGAGTAGGAAGTATAAGCCAAACTGGAAAAGTATATACCAAAGACCATACTGTTGCAAAGTGCCTGGCCCATCTCAACTTGATGTGTACATTCTAATGAGTGTTTGGGGGAAAGGAAAGGGAGAAAATCAAGGAATATAAATATATATGGAAGTTGCTCTGTGGACTGTAAGACATACAGGAATCTCAGATTCACTGAAAGTGGATCCATTCTGGAAGAGCCTTCAACTGTAAACTGTGTTGTTAAGGATATTTCTGCGTGTGGAGATTATTTACTGTAATGGGCCATGCATATATGGTAAATGATATTTTGAAAACACAGCCTTGGGTTTGAATTGTGTATCTCTATAGAGCTATGTGATTTCAGTTGAGTTTCTCACCCTCTAATAACTTTAGACTCCATGCTTGTCCAGTTCAAAGGTGACTTAACCTTTCATAGAATTCTTGAGGGTAAAATGGGATAATGACTATCACAGCATCCTAGAATGTATAAATTGCTACCCAAATGCATTGTGTTGACATTCATGCTCTAGCCAGCATAATTCCAATATGAAAACGTCTTTGCTATTTAAACCTCTTATTGCAATAGTTTGAAAAGTAAATATTTGTCTACAAACTCCCAAAGACCCATGGTAGCTTATGATTGTTTCCTGTGGTTTATTGGAAAGGGTCCAAATTGAGAGCAGGTAATGATTTTCCAGAAATAAACATGGTCTGCCTTAACAAAGAGGAAATCCTTCCCCTCTGGTCTACATTTGCACCTCATTCCCTCCCTCACTGCCAGATTTCAAAGATAGTGAATAAACCTCATGGCTTTAAAGGAAGAAAGACTGTTTTGAAGAACTCACTGAAAGCCCCCAGAACATGCCTTTGGGGGGTCAGGATTTATGCCTATCAACCATTCATACCATGATAATCATAGGGTTTTAAAAAAATTTCATCATGGCAAATTTCCAGCAGATGTTTGTGTACTATTTTGGGGGAGAAGCATGATTTTCCTCATTTACATAGAAAAGCCCTATGGGCTTGGGGGGCCCTGGAGTGCAAGGTGGAAATGAAGAGTAGGGCAGGTGAAGAGGAGATGGTGGGGAGAGGGGAGCAAGGTGGGAAGCAATATTTTCGTCCCAGACCTCTCTGCAGAACTGACTTGAGCTCTGATCACCCCTCCCCCAACCCCACACCTTTAAATCCAATAGGAGCTTAAGCTCATCACATATGGAAATGAACGCATTTCACTGAGAAGAGCCAATGCTTCTAAGAGCTGGTAGCTGTCAATTAGAGTCTAACGATATCACTGTTAGAGATTCAATTCAGCCTTTTCCTCCCAAATTCTGACCAAGGCCTCACAAAGCTATATCAAGGTGTGTGAGTGGGAGACCTGCTGACCCAGTTTTCAAACAGACCACAGGACCATCATCTCCTGCTGAAAACTCATGGAAGCTATTGGCCACATCTAAGCAGAGCATGATCCGCTACCATCTCCAGAAGCAAACCATCCAAGCTCTGCTCAGAACTGGAAGCAATGGATGATTTGTACCTGGTGCTTCTTTGTGGTCATAAATCCTGACATTATAGCCATAAGAAGCTTAGCAATGGGTCTACTCATTCATTCTCTGTCAAATACACCACTCACCAGGTATTGGCATTTCTAAAGATAAGGAGAAACATGTATCAGCTGAGTATTTGAATGACATGTGCTGTTTGAATAGAAATTAAGAGAAGTGTTTCCATTTGTTTTTACTACAAGGAATTCATTGGAGTAACTATCTATGAGTAGTTTTCAAAATGGACAATTGCTTGAACATTTAAATAAAGTTAAAGCAAATATGAGTGCATTGCTGAGAATGCAATGACTTCCTGCAGGCATAGTTCAGAGCTGGTGGTGAATTTTGGCCAGGCCATTGTAGGCCATGGAATCTTTGGAGAAAACAAGCAGTGTAAAGGGGAATTCCACCTGAGGAAGCTGGCTTGCCAGGTCCATGCCCCATGCCCTGCTCTAAAGCAACTGTGCTTGGAGAAGAGTGCTGGGATCCCTTTGGGATCAAGAAAGCATTGCACCTCTGTTAGCTCACATGGTGGTTAAGAAAGAGCCAGGCCTCCCATCTCCCTATAGTTGGTGGAGTGAGGATGACATGGGGACTTCCTGTTTTTTAGTGCATAGTCGTCCGGGTTGGTCCACCCATTAAAAAGCTGAAAGACTCACTCGTAATAAGAACATTCAACTGTTCATGCTTTCAGGGACTGTTCATGGCAGCCTTGCCTCTGAAGTGGATGACTATGGACTAGGCTGGGCCGAGTATGGATCCTGTTGCAGATGGAATCATGCCCCCATAGCTGACACGCTTAAGTCTGAATCCGCTTTCCTGTGGGCGTGAACCCACTTGAAAATAGGGCCTTTAAAGATGTTATCATTAGTTAAGGTGTGGAATCATTTTTGAATTGGATCTTCAAAGAGCCTATTTAGATGAGGCCAACTGGTAAGGGTAGGCCATGTGGGCAGCAGGTGTTAGACATGTTTGATGAGTCCTTGATAAAGAAAAGCATTTTCATGACAAATATGGCCTCCCTGCAATCATCATTTCTTCAGCAATCTGGGCAATCCACAAACGTAAATGAGCTCATGGCAGGAGAAAAGGTCTACCTGCACATCCTTCCCTTATGGCCAGGAGGGAAGTCAAACTTGACATGAGGTTGATGTGTGGGAAATGAGGACATGCTGTATCTCCTGATGATGTGCATTCATAGAAATGAGCTTTCCCCTTAGTGGGAGGGCTGGAATTGGGAACTGGAAACTACCTCAGTATCCAGCAGTAAGGGAAAGATTAAACCTATTGATATATTCTTGTAGTCTAATATTATTTTTTCCTTGGACCAATTTAAAACATACAGAAATTTTCAAGAAAAATTATAATAGTAACATCATACAATCACAAAATAAAGTCTATTGATGTTAATAATTCCACCTTTTTGGGTTTTTCATGTATTTTTACATGTACAGTTATCTGTAAAATTCCCAATTTTATAATAAATTATATGTATACCTTAAAATTCTAGTTTGTCACTCCTTGTCAACTCCTAAAAAATACAACATGGTGTAACAAGCTATATGGCATTTATATTGGTGTAATAAAATATCTTTGAGAAATAAATATTAATTCTTTGTTATTTAAAAAATTAGGGTGGGTCTCAATTTTAGGTGTTTGGAGTTCTTATAAGGCAGAAGAAATTCAAATGCGGTCAGAAGATGCCAGGCATCAGTAGAAAGGAGAGAGAGCTCACCACGTGACTGTGGCAGAGAGACCAGCCAGGGAGCTGCACAGTTTTGCGGCCAGCCAGCCCCAGAACGCTACAGACCCTGGGAGAGAGCGTGATCCTGCCCATAAGTTGATTTTTGACTCCTCGCCTCCAAAACTGTGAGACAATAAATTCTTGTCTAAGCCAGCTAGTGTGTGTATTTGTCATAGCAGCCCTGGGTGCCCCAGGCCATAAAAATGGTCTAAAGCCTGCATGTGCCCAGATCTGGAAGGAAGATACTGTCTTTCCCTTGGGCAGCTAAGCTGGGAAGCTCTAGATCAGCTCTCCTATGGCCACTTCTGCCAAGTGGAGATGCCTTCAAGGATGAAGGAGACACTGAGAGAGAAGCAGGGAGGATAATGCCCTGGAAGGACAGAATCCCAGCTCCTGGCCCCCAAATCTTCCTTTCTCTTCTCTCTCCTTCAGCTCTTCCTTTAATTAATCAGCTACCCCATTATTTTACTAGTCAGGTCACCACAGAAAGAATTCTAACTAGTGTGCTAGGTATCAAAGTTACTTCTCAGCACAGGAAGCAAGAAAGTTACACCACACACCGTTATCCCAGGAGCCCCAGCGATCATAGTCAATGACTATATTTGCAACCACGAGCTCCCGCTGTCCTCTGTGTATTTCTGACTCAGGCTGTCCACTCCGGTCTCTGAAGCAACTCTTCTCAATGAGGGGTAACCATCAACCTTCGATGCTCTCTGTAAGCCAGGGAGCTCTCAGGTTTGGGGTGAGGACCCCAGTTGGCTGGAGCAATATTGAGAGGCATTGGTGGCAGTGGACAGAAGGGACGGGGGAGGACTCCCATGAGCCCTCACAGCACGTGTGTCAGAGGGAGTTTCCTTTGCTTTGGCTCTTGGGTTTAGGCCAGTGTCCACATACAACTGATATCTTTCTATGACCCCTGACCCAGGAGGCTAGGGTCAGAGGATGACCCAGCTCTGGGTCATTTGGAACCACATGGTGGAGACCTTGACACCCCCTTTTCTCCCATATGTGGGATGGAGGTTGTTCACTGGGATAGAAAACAAAGGAGAAATTCATGGTTTGGAAGGGTCTGTGATCGGGCATGGATGTAGAGCTCGAGTCATAGTGGAATATCTGGATGGATAGAGCATGTAGACCAGTGCTCCTGAAACTTAAATGTGTGCCCACATCTCCTGGGATCTTGGTAACATGCAGATTCTTGTTGGGTAGCTCTGAGATCTGCATTTCTAACAAACTCCCAGGGAATGCTCATGTGGCTGGACCTCCAACTACACTTAGTAAAGAGGATGGGAACTGTTGGAGTATGGGTCTGGACCGCACCAGGAGGAAGCCTTGAGAGCAGGCAGCATCCCCAGGAGAGGTCACCCAAGGAAGAGAGGACAGCCCAGGCCTGAGCTGGGGGGAGCACCTGTCTTAGTTTGCTGAAGGCTGCCCAATGCAAAATACCAGAAATGGGTTGGCTTTTATAATGGGGATTTATTAGGTTTAAGGCTTACAGTTTTGAAGTTGTGAAAATATCCAAATCAAGTAACCATCAGAGACCATCTCATGAAAGGTTGACTGCTAGTGATCCTGGACTACTGCCACATGGCAAGGCACGATGGTGGCTGGTCTCTGCCTTCCCCTCCAGGCTCACTTTCTCCAAGCTCATCTGTGGGTGATCAGGCACATGGCTCATCTCTCCCCTCTAGTTGTTTCAGCTTTGGGCTGCTCTGCTGATTCCAGTCTCTAGCCTCTCTTAGCCACTCATGGTTTCTCTGTTTTTCTGTGGCTACGGGTGATCCTGGAATCCTCTCTCACACGGCAAGGTAAAATGGTGGCTCTTCCTCTCTCCTCTCTTCAGTTTATGTAAGACTCCAGTAAAAGGATTAGGACCTGCTCAGGTCCCCATAATCCAATCAAAGGCCCTTAGCTGAAGTGATCTAATCAAAAGAACCCTTTGCTGAATCTAATCAAAAGATCCCACATACTGTACATACACAGGAATGGGTTAACTGAAGAACATAATTTTCTGGAGTCCCCCAAAATTTCAAACCAACACAGTAGCCATTCTGGAAAGTGGCCAGAGTGGAGCCATCAGAGAAGTAGGAGAAAGCCAGGAGAAATCTGCATCTGAGGGCTTCCCAGGGGAGGACAGGCTCATCAGTGTGAGCTGTGCAGAGGTTAAGTAGGAAGAGGATAAGCATTTGCTCACTCTAAATTAATTGCACATTTTGCATTTTTAAAAATGTTTTTAATTTGCTGGGCAAAAAGTATCCCTAAGTGCGCAAGGCAAAGGGACTTTGTCTCTGAGCTGTGTGTGATCTACCCATTGTATATTTTCCAAAGCCTCAGTGTCTTTTCACAATGTGGCAATTTGGAAAAGACTCTTGGTTAATGAAGAGGGTGAGATATGGGGGGTGGATGTGGCCATTTTCTGTTCCTTCTGTTGTCATTAATAAAAGATGACTTGTTGCATCCATTCTACTAAACTCAGCTTAATTAGCTTCACACCAATTTAGTGTCTGATTGTTCAATGTTAATGTACTGCACCCTATAGTTTTAACTAGAATTAGAGTTGTTTACAGCTTTAGTTAAATGCACCTTGTTCTTTCACATTAAACTTTATTGCAGGTGTCCTCCATCAGCAAACAAAAGAAAAGCTCATTAGCAGCAGGTCTGTGTGGGGGCTGTGGCTGCTGCTGAAGGAACTAGTCTACTTTATGGCCACTTTCTGGCTGGTAGAGGCCATCAGGTATGATTGTTTCCTATTTATGAATATGATTAGAACCTCAGACTCCTGGGTCTGTGGCTGGACCTCAGGGAATCCACAAACACCCAGGATATTTATACAGAATCTTGTGTTGCTTGTGAGAGTCTGCTGCTCTCTTCGGTTTTCTAAAAGTCCATGATCCACACAAGATGGAACCTTTAGAAATAGGACTGAAAGAGCCCCTAAAGAGCTTCATGATGAAACTCATCACTTGACTGATGGAGATACCAAGAAGACAGAAGTCACCTGAGAGCTGGTGGCAGAGCCAGGATGGAACCCAGGCTCTTGCCTCCCAGCCCAGCAACCTCCCATCTCCCCATGCATCACAACCCACTAAGCTCTGACTCCCAGGAAACATACCTGTTCCCGCTCTTACTTCTACTGGCTCGTGAACCATGGCCTCTTTCAGGGCTGGTCTTTGGCTCCGGTAAAGATTAGAGCTTCCCAGTGTTCCCCCTTGCAGGACCTTCTTCCCTTTCCTTCCTCAGCCCTTCTTTGGTTCCCAGATTGTCATGGTACCCCAGTTCTGAGTGCTGTAACTGCATTCCCTCCCCCATCTTATGGTCAACTTGGAATTCTCCAGAATTTCTTGTTCCTGCTCCGACTCCTCATCTACTGCCTCTTGTGAATTCCATTTCCTGTTTCTTCAGAGGTCTCCTTTACCAGTTACCTTCTCTCCTTTTTCTATGTTCAACTTCTTTCTTAGTCTCCAGAGAGACACATATTTCTCAACCTGGGCAGACCATCCCTCCAGCCACATTCCCTTCTTGCTACACTTGCCTCCACAGTTGGGAGAATATACTCCTGCTCTTCTCATCCCTCTGCTGCCTGCCTTTGTTTCCCCATCCTCTGAACACAGTTCTGCTCAAGGCTTTTTGGGTCCTTCTGGTTGCCCAGCTCAGGGACCATTGCTGATTGTGTGTTTCATTGCAGAGAAAATGGCATTATTCTCTGAACCATTTGACATGATTGACCATTTCTTCTTGGAAACCGATCCCTGTCTTTTGTGACACCCCTCACCTGATTCTATTTCCTGATCTGCTACACAATCTCCTTTCTTGGCCTTCATTCTTCAACTCAGCCCTCCAATGATAGTGTTCTATTAAGCTCCATCCTTATCTCTTTCCCTTTGCATCCACGCCTCTGTTTCTGACCACCATCTACCTGCATCTGGTAGACCCTTCTCCTGAGCTCCATTTCTACCCACTAGCCATTCCTCCAGGGCATCACATGCCTCTGAAACACAAATGACTAATTATCAATGCATCATGAGCCCCTGCACCCATTAATACCCAAACCAACCCTGCTTAGGAACCCACCCATAACTAAAGCTGGAAACCTGGACTGACAAATCAAGATGTCGGTCATTATAAGAAGCAAGAGAATGACTGCTGTCTTTATTGGAGAATATCAGGCCCTAGACACCATGCTGAGCACATTTTCTCTATTATCTCATTAAGTTGAAGTTATTTCTATCCTATCTTTCAGATGAGGAGGTAGAGGTTTAGAGAACTCAGCTAGCTTGCCCACAATGACAGAGTCCTATTCATTCTATATGTCCATAACATTGCCAGCACCTAACCCTCATCTCCATTCACACAATTCGTGCTTTCTATCAGCTCTGATCATCTCTCTCATGGACCACTAGATTAACCCCTGACTTGTCTTCCTGCCGTCTAATCCATCTTCCAAAATTCTGCAGACTGAATGAGTCACTCCCTCTGCCTAAAAGCCTGCTCCTAACTGCCCTCAGAGAAAAAAATTATTTGCTCTAAAGTCCCTAAATTCTGGAGGTCTCACTCTCATACCCAATGAAGAGATCTTGGTGGCCTGGTTACTTTTAGCTTTTGTTTGTTCTATTTATTTTGGCAGATTGGAAATTTTTGCAATTTCAGATATTTGGCTAATCCCAGATATCTGAGTAAAAATGGAGACCACTAATAATTTACAAAATCCTTCTGGGGAAGCGGGTGTGTCTCAATGGATAGAGCTCCCGTTTACCATATGGGAAGCCCCAGGTTCACTTCCTGGGGCCTCCTTGTGAGGGCAGGCCGGCCCGCGTGGCGCGGTAGGCTGATGCATCGGGACCTCACAGCAGGAAGCGGGTGTGGCTCAATCGATAGAGCCCCCGTTTACCATGAGGGAGGACCCTGGTTCGCTTCCCGGGGCCTCCTTGTGAAAGCAGGCCAGCCCGCGCGGCGTGGTGGGCTGATGCAACAGGACCTCACAGCAAGGGGGAGATAAGCAGACATGGAAGAAACACACAGCGAATGGACACAGCAAACACAAGCAGCAAGGGGGGGATAAATAAATAAATAAATAAATCTTAAAAAAAAAAAAAAATACCTTCTGTTCGTCACCAGAGAGGCCTGAGGAAGTATAGGTGAGCTTGACCCGATAACTGGGAAAGGGCACACTGGCAGACTATGATGGGCTAGAAGGTGTGTCAGGGGTATTAATGCAGGGTTTGGGACTTCTTGGGTTAACAGACATAGGCATGGTGGTTACACACTGTTTCCTTGCCTCTCCCCTTAGACCCTGCTCTTGGAGACAGCTTCCTACTCTTTTCCCACCTCTATCCCTTTTTGGCTAACTATGAATAGCAACCACACTACTTTGGGTTGACAGCACCATCTGGTGGCCATTACTGAGAATTGAAGTCTTCACTTAATTCCATCAGCCCTTCTACATGTGGTCTTCCATCCCACTCCTAAGAGCTCAATTATTTCAGCCTCAAGTGGTCTCTCTTAAATTCCCACAAATTATCTTCCTAGCCCAATCTTGGTCCAAATCTCTCTTTTTCTCTTCTTATTATATTCTCTCCCTCCCCCTCTCTCCCTGTTCCTTCATTTCATTTGTAAGTAAAATGGTATGTTATATGCTATAAGCTAACAAAGTGTGTCTAAGCCATTCTGTCTGGTTCAGGCACAAGAGTCAGTATTAGATACCCCAAATGGAATTAGATGTCTGGAGTTGTTTCTCTTCACATGGAATTTGTTTTCTTTTGCTTGAGCCATGGCTTTTCTCCCTAGAAACTCAGTAACATGAGAATTTGATTTGGAATCAGAAGATGTGAGTCCATATACTAAGTCTTCCTTTTAATTGCTGTGCATCTTTGAAAAGCTATTTGAACTATCTGATGCATAATTTCCTCCTTTGAAAAACAACCAGGGCCAACAGGATTTAGAGAGTTACCACTGAGACACCTTCCTGTGCAGAAAGACTCTGCCCCCAGGGGAGAGGGCTGGCTGGGATCATCATCACAAACCTTAGAGAGGAGCCTCGAGAAACAGCAGGAGTGAATATGGCTGCAGGGCCAGGACAAGACATGTGCAGGGCCAAGATGCTTCCTTCTCAGGAAGAGCCACCCACAGGCCCAGGATGGGCTGTGCTCAAGTTGATAGGCCAAGCACCAAGGAATGACTCTCCCATCAGCTTGTTCTCAGCTAACACTGGGGGTAAAATATCTCCTGACATTTATCTAACCTGTGTGAATACTGGTAGCACCATGCCACGGGTATAGGAAACACTCTGAGAAAGTAAGTTCCTTTCCTGGTTCCCCAGGAGCTTCCTTGACCCCTAATAATCTGTCTCAAGCTTCTCGTATAGACTTCCTTGGCACTGCATTTCTCTTTCGCAATTTTCTCCCTTGGTGAATAGGAGAGATAAATGACAGCCTTCTGCTTTCTAAGGCACAGTGAACCCCCATTGAAGCTTTGTCTATTTTGTCCACCAGGTTATCCTGGGACCCCATCATAAAGCCTAGGACACACTTGCTTCGCAATACTTAAAATTGCAACGAAAGTGGATAAGTTCTGTGAAAGTGCTTTGAAAACTACAGAACACACACACACACACACACAACACATGGAAGGAATTTTTTTTCCTATAGGGATTTTGTTTCTCCCTAACAGCATCCAAACCCTCTGCCCGAAACCACATTGTTCAGAGCTTCCACAACTCAGCAGAAAGACATTGCTATATTTATCCTATTGGCAGCCCCTCTGCCAGTTTCCATCAAAGACCAGCCTGAAATAACACTCTGGTCTTGGGGGTGGGGTGGGGTGATGGTACACACAGTTGCAGTAGCTGGCAGCAGCCTCTGGCTGTGGTTAGGACTGGACTGGCCTTGACAGGAATCCTGGGGTGTCCAGACCTCAAGGCTGCAGAGACCACCTCCTCTGGTACAGGATGAGAAGGAGCTTGTGTGTGTTTCAGAGATGCACAGTAGTTATTTAAGTGCTGGACCTGGGGGGCCAGCTGAGGACCACACAGGCTCAGAGCATCCCACAGGGCTCACCGCCACCTCAGTGAGAAGATGACAGCTGAGTTCTTGGGTCTGGGGGTAAATTACTTGACTTTCTAAGAAGATATCTGGCACCAGTAACTAGATAGTTTCAGGCCAATGTGTAGAGGCTTGTTTGGGCAAAAATAAAAGACAATATTTTATTTGCCCAGATGAATAAAGTAGCAAGAGTATCTTATATTTGTACATTTCTTACAGTTTCCAAAGGATGTTCAAGGTGTCTTGTATTTCTCCCCAAACTCAACATGTATTTTTTTGTACTCTCTATGAGGAAAGGCCAGTGGATGGTCTAATTAAAAAACTTGAGCTCTTCCCAGCTACTTAAACAAAACAGGGACATCCCCCACAGTCTCCTTACACCCCCAGGCCAGACTCATCCCTCCGTATCCCTGGCCCCTATCAAGTTGCCTTGCATTCTCCAGTGATGCCATATCACTGCCTGCCTGCCCTGATATTCATAATGTTCAACCAGGCTTAGAATTTTTCTCTGAATACCTTAGTATGACTCTACTCTGTATGAACTAACATCTTGCAACAAAAGGAAATGGAACTTATAAACAAGGATGAGCCCACATAAGGTGAACATAAAATAGATTACTTTGCACCCATCTTCTGAGCTCTCCAATATGCTGCTCCAGTTTGTCAGCACTGGCAAGTTTCTTAAGAGGCTCATCCTCATTCCCCAGCACAGGGCTTTTCACCGAGTATCTGATAAATATGCCATCATCAAGGAAATGCTTTCTTCCCAAAGACTGGCTGCTGGCTATCCTGGGCTCCTCTGCCACATGGCAAGGCACATGGCAGCATCTACTGGTCTCTCCCTTATCTTCTAGGTTTCATTGTTTCCAGCTTCTTACATCCATGGCTTTCTCCCTCCCTTTCTGAATTTATCCTCTTATAAAGGACTTCAGGAAGAGGATTAAGAACCACCTTGGGCCACACTTTAACTGAAGTAGCCTCATCCAAAGGTTCTACTTACAATAAGATTACATCTACAGGAATGTATTAACTTTAAGAACATGATTTTCTGGGGGTACATAAAGTTCCAAAGCACCACACCACCCTAGGCCAGTGTGACTCATCTTGTTTGTTGAAATGAAGATATTCTTGGAGGTCAAGTTTCTCTTTGAGGGACATTTAGAAATTGTTATATATTATATATTAAATTTATGATAACCAAGGATGTAATTTAGTACTTAATTAGATATTAAGTCAGGTATCTATTTTGTACTAAAGAACATTCTATTTCTTTAACTCAGTAATTTGGGAGGGGTAAGGAGGCTTGAGTGAGAATTGGAAAAACACCACAATGTTTGTCTTTTATACTGGGCATTCTAGTAGTCATGTTTTCAGAGCATGATCTGAGATCTATACTTGACTTCAGAAGAATGTCAAGTGACTGATGAGTATGAAGAGGGTTGGGGGCCTTGTCCAGGATAGACCAGCATCCCCATCAGGCCTTGGCTTTGCAGGCACCAGGTCTCCTGTAAATCAGCACTTTCACCCAACGGTCTCCATCCCAGGAACCAGTGGTCTAAACCCATCCACCCTGACCAGCCCAGCTACAGCCACTCCTGTTTCTGTCCTTTGAAAGGAACCCTAAAGGCATGAGGACTCAACCCTAAGGTTGAGGACATGGTAGAAAGAGACTAGATGTCTCTGAGCTACAAGGAGGCAGAGTGAAGGGAGTTTAGGCACCGGGTAACATTCTTAAAATTCTGGAGTCTTAAAGCATTAAATACAACCTGTTTCTTGCAGTTTTCAGCTTCTGAAGTCCTCTGAGCCTCAGCTTTCTCATCTCTGAAATGGAAAAGCTTCCTCTTGGAATGGGAGCGATGCTTACTTAAGACTGTCTAATGAGGGGCTAACCCATCACCTAGAGATGCTGAGTGCTCAGTCAGTGGAAGTCCTGCTGGCCGGCCACACATGCATTCTTTCGCTCCAGGCAGCCAACCTCAGTTCTGAATGTCATCAGCGATGTTCTGACAATCCTTGGAGACTTTTTGGGAGGCTGGGATGAGACTGTGCATGCAGCGTCTGCTCTGACATAGTAGGTGCAGAACCAATCGATGTGATGACTCCCCCAGGCCAGCTACGACTCTGGGTGATGGAGGCTCTCCTGTGCTTTCCTTGTAGCTGAGGTGTCTTAATGACCACCTCGGGTCTCTGCTCTGGTGGGGGCTGTGGGTGGGAGTCACCCCAGCAGATCTCTGTTCAAGCGATACTAATTGTGCCAGGGAGAACGGCTCACTAGAGTGGAAAATAGTCCTCATATATCTAGCTGAGGATGATAATGACCTTTTAAATAACAGAAGCAATTTTATTTCAATACCTCAATTACTCTGAACTCTCAAATGTCAAAGTGCTCGGCACTTTCAAAACAGCTTAATATAGACATTTACAGCACTTAGACACAGCTAGTTTCTTATCTAACCTAATTAGGGGTTGTACAGGAAATGGTGAAGCTCACAATCGGTGTTATTTTTTACAGCAATCCCCGCACACGACCCTGGTCCCTGGCAGCTGGAATTTCTCCCCAGTGGAGGCTGCTGCTGTTCTGGGAAGGAGACAGGGCTGGGTCCCTGCCAGGGCCTGACCTCCAGCCCATCAGCAAGAGGAGGTTTGAAGTGGGCCTCCCAGTTTGGTCAATGTCAGTGGCATTCTGCCGGGATTCCAGGGTCAGCTCCCACCTGTGTGGGCCGCGAAGGCACAGGCAGGAGGTGGACCAGTGCAAGTGGGAGAGCACCTATGCCTCGTAAGGCAAAGCCAGGAGTTAACCTTCTCCGGCTGTGAGATGCTGTGAGGTCAGCATCACCTGGCTTAGCCAGACTGATGCCTTCTCTTACCTTTGCCAGGGGCTCCCCTTCTCCATGCTTGCAGACCAACGGCCCCTGGTCACCTTGAGTGATGGGCTCTGTAGGGTCTGCTCCCCACCCGCATTTCCACTCTGACCTCATCCCTGCTCCTCACTCATTTCAGTTGCCTCCCTGCCATTTCTCCAAGCAGGCATGTGCCTGCTTCAGGGACTTACACTTGTCCCTGTGCCGGGAACTTTCCACATGACACCCCCTCACTTACAAACAGGTCTCAAATGTCACCTTATTGGGAGGATCTTCTCCAACCACCCTACCACAAATTTCTCCTCCCTCATACTTCCTTGCCCCTTCCTGCTTGTTTATTTTTCTCTCATTAGAGTGAAATAAATAGCATTTTACTTATGTATTTATTGTGTGTCTCCCAAAGCAGGATGCAAGCACCTTACGGGCTGGGAGTTCTGTTATTCACTGTATTTCTTCTGTGCTTGGACCAGTGCCAGGTGGGATTTGACAATGTGAGATGAGGGGTCCTCCGCATGGAAGACCAGGCCCAGCTCCAGGCTGGAGTCTCTGTGGAGCGGGTGGGCAGCCCATGGCTCCGGGCTGACCACATTTGCTGGCTGGGTGCACAGCATGTTCCCAAGGCCAGCTGTGTTGCTTGCCAGGTGCTCAGCTAATGGCACCTCACGCGTTACATTCTACATGGTTTAAAGCTCCCAATAGCCCCTGTGGCATGGGAATGATTATTGACATGTCACAGATTTGGAAACTGAGGCTCAGGGAGGTGACGCAAATTCCCACATGTTCCTTGGCTAGTGATGGGAGACCCAGCCCATCCTCCTCCAGAGTCACATTTTAACAAGGGCTCAGCACTCCTGGCCGGCAGGGGGTCTAGCTGTGCCTTGCTGATTGCCAGGCCTCCTGCTTCCTGCCCAGCAACCTACAAGAGGAGAAGCCCAGCCTCCTTAGCTCCATACTGGTGAGCTCTGTGTCCTTGGGATCAGGGCACAGGTTGCAAACTGATGGCTGGGGGGAGTAGGTATAGCCTGCAGGTGTGATCTGTTGGGACTGTGCAGTACTGTTTTAGTTTGCCAAAGGGTTGCTGATGCAAAGTACCAGAATTGGGTTGACTTTTTTAAAGGGGATTTATTGGGGTAAAAGCTTACAGTTCCAAGGTCATGAAAAGTCCAACTCAAGGCACCAGAAGAGGTGCTTTCTCACCAAAGCCAGCTGCCATGTGGTAAAGCAAGATGGCCGCCAATCTCTGCCGAAGTCTCCGCCATTCTGCACCTGTAGGTAAACCTGACATAGGGCTTGTCTCTTACTGGGCCTCCTCTCTCAGTCTCGGCAGCTTCATTTTCTTCTGGAATTCAGCTGCTAGCTCTCAGGCATACAGCGCATTTCTCTCTGAGCCTCAGCTCTTTGAGCCTCTCCGGGCTTTTCTTCTTGCAGCTCAGCTGTGGGCGAAACTGGAGTCCTTTCTCTCATCATTACAGGATCAAATATGGCGGCTTCCCTTTTCTATGCTTGTGTCTGCCTCTCTATGTGTCTCCATTTATATCAGACCCAGACAGAGGGTCTGATATAAAGACCAAGCTGGCTCATGCTTCACTGGTATAGTCCAATCAAAAGCCCTAACTTGATCTTATCAGGTAATCTAATCAAAGGACCCTCAACTGAATTTAATGCAATCAAAGGGTATCACACTCACAGGAAGAGATTAGTTTAAAAACATAATCTTTGTGTTTTTGGGATTCATAAAATAATTTCAAACTGCCAGAAGTGCTAACTGTGATTTTGAGCTTGAATGCCTTGGAAGGGGCTTGGGTAGTATTTCCAATCTGTTTTCAGACTACATCATTTCCTATTGCCTTGTTTTTGTAGGCTGCTTCAGGTGTTCGCATTGTTAGACTAGCACCAGATCCCATTTTAATTCCCATCCAACTGGACCAGCACCTTGGGAATGGCCCTATGGCTTGAAAAATGTGCAGAAGCTTTCACCTTGCTGGGTCCCAGGACAAAAAAGCTCAGGTCTCCTTAGAATCAAGAAGTGATTTGCAGGAATTCCCAAACAATTCCCTGGAGTGACTCCCTATGCTGGGCAACTTTCAAATTCATTCCATATCTATTCATAATTATTTGTCGAGCATCTACTATTCTAAGTGCCAGGACGCAGCACTGAATGTGAATGATGGGGTCTCTGCTCTCGGGAGTTTACAGTCTAGTTGTGGAGGCAGATGAGGGAAAAAATAAGATACAGCCAGTGACCAACACTGTGAAGGAGTTGGTTTTCTATGAAACTGAATGTCAGGGGGCACTCCAGGTAGGCAGTGAGGGACAGCTGTTCAGAGAAGGGGACATTTGAACTGAGATCTGAAGGGCAAAGGGATCCAGATATAGAAAAGAGTCCTTCATTCAATCCTCATGTTGCACAGTTAGGGAAACTGAGGCTCAGCAAGGTTAAGGGTCACATCCACAAGCAAATGGCCTGGGTTTGGGCTGAATCTTTCTCTCGTTCCACACTGTGTCACAACAGAAGGTTGAGCCTCGTCAGGTCTCCTGCAGATGCACCCAGCTCCAGTGTCCTCTCCCCAGCCCTAAGACATGGCCCTGCTCCATTACCTCTTCCCACCCCACCCTGTTGTTCCTTCTTGGAAGAGCTGTGGTTCTCTCCCCTGTGTCCCTCTGCCCTCATACAGGCCATTTGGGTGGCACACCACACTGGAGGAATGGAGGGACACTTCTAATTTGCTTGTACACCTGTCCCTGGGACATCGGGTCACCAAGATGGGGGATGTGCTGATGCTGATGCATTGCTGTGAAATGGACCAGGAATAGATACCTCGGGGCCAGACCCACTCAGGAGTGCTCCTGGACTGGGTGAGGTGGCACCGTGGGGTGGGGGGGGTGCTATAAGAATCAGTCCCTCGTCTTCCTGTAAGACCCCAAGGAAGGCTCTTCATCCCACCTGAGTTACAGGAGAAGAGGTTTCCAGGGAGTGGAGGGCCTGCCCTGAAGCTCCAACCAGCCCCTGCCGGTCTCTATCCTGGATCCCCATCGCCCATGCTGCCTTTGTCCCAGACCAGCTCCCTGGAATGAAATTGCCCATTTCCTGGTCAACCCCCTGAGCATCTGTGAGGTCGTCAGGGTCAGAGAAAATACCCTGCTTCTTGATTTCTGTCTGAACTGTCTGGCAGGGGCTGGTTCCATTCCTGGAAGGTATATGGAAGGAAGGAAGGAAGGAAGGAAGGAAGGAAGGAAGGAAGGAAGGTCTGTCAGGAGAGACTTTCCCTGGAGGGGCACTATGTTGATGAACCTAGGTCTCTCCTGGATGCAGCTGAGGCCTTTGGCCTTATTTGTGCACTATCTTGTGTTTTATGCCTTGAGATAAATCTAGTCCATGAGGGTAGAACCTGCCA
>JAQZBX010018161.1:23752-34975 GCA_029593785.1 Cabassous unicinctus | reverse complement strand
AAAAGAGAAAAGAGATAAATGGGACCTCATAAAAATTAAACACTTTTGCACCTCAGAGGTCTTTGTCAAAAGTGTGAGAATGCAGCTGACTCAATGAGTGAAAGTATTTGACAGTCACACATCTGATAAAGGTTTACTATCCATGGTATACAAAGAGATAGTTCAACTCAACAATATAAAAAACAAATTACCTGATTAATAAATGGGCAAAAGTCTTGAAAAGAAAATTGTCCAAAGCAGAAATACAAATGGTTAAGGAACATATGAAAAAACATATAGTCATCACTATCAATTAGGGAAATGCAAATAAAAACTACAATGAGATCCCATTTCACACCAATTAGCCTGGCCACTAATAAAAAGTTGGAAATCACTAAGTGTTAAATAGGATGTGGAGAGATAGGAACACTATTCACTGTTGGCAGTTCCTAAGGAAGTTGAATATAGCTTTTCCCTGGTACCCATAAATAACACTACTAAGTATATACCCGGGAGAACTGAAAGCGGACACGTGACAAGACATCTGCAGAATGATGAACATAGCAGCATTATTCATGAGAGCCAAATTTGGAAACAACCCAGGTGTTCATCAACTGATGAATGGTTAAAAAAATTGTGGTTTGTGCACATGATGGAATATTATACATCAGTAAGAAGAAATGAAGTCATGAAGCATATGACAACATGAATGAACCTGGAGTACATTATGTTGAGTGAAGCAAGCCAGACACAAAAGTACAAATATTGTATGATTGCACTATTATGAACTAAATATATTATGTAAACTCATGGAGTTAATAATCAGAATATTGGTCACCAAAAATTTGAATGAATTTAGAGAATGGAAAACAGGGCTAATCTGTGCAGAAATGGTAAAAACATTGTAAATGTTTAGAAATGAATAGAAATGGTGAAAAATATCATAGTGTTTGTAACTAGCAGAACTATTATATAGTTATGAAAGTGGTGGACAGGAAATCCTAAGGATATTTATATTATGAGAAGGAAAGCTAAAATCTGTAACCTGGACCTGCATAAGATAATGAAACCTCATGAAAACATGAATATGGGTGATATTGCATATATGACTGTTTTTACAAAATATAAATGCAAATATACTAGCAAGAAGGAAAAAGAATAGAAGCTATATATGGCAAGAGAAGCATAGAAATTGAAAGGTGTTGGGGTTTTCTGTTTGTTTTTTCTTCATTAAAATTATTGGAATAAAGAAAGTGCTCTAAAAATGATTGACATGATGAATGCACAACTATTTGATCACACCAAATACAATTTATTGTACACTTTGGATGGATTTATGCTTTATTAATATGTATCAATAAAATTTATTTGTTTTAGAAAACATAAAAATAAGTAAATAAATAAATAAAAGCCATTGTTTAAACGCTTTGGATAGATCGTATGGTATGTGATTATATCTCAATAAACTGCTTAATAAACAAATAAATAATTGTTCAAGAACAGCCAGAAACAGCAGCTATGTACAGCAGGGGAAATATAGAGAGATTGAGAGGTGAGGAATTTTCTTATTTGTCTGTTTATTATTATTATTATTTTGAAATAATGAAAGTGCTCTAATAATGATTGAAGTGATGAACACACAACTCTGTGATTATACCAAATGCCATTGATTGGACACTTTGGATGAAATTGTATACTTTATTACTATGTAACAATAAAATTGATTTGGGAAAAAACAAGTAGAGTGATAGAGTGGATATTAAAACATTATCCAATAATATGGTTTCTACAAGAAATTCACTTCAAGTATCACAAAATAGGTAGGATGAAAGTAAAAGGATTGAAAATATATGCCATGCAATTAATAATCAAAAGAAAAGAAGAGTGTATTCAACATGATAACGGTGAATATGAAAAGCCACAGCTAGCATCATACTCAATAGTGAAAGACTGAAAGCTTTCCTGCTAAGATTAGGAAAAAGACAAGGATGCCTGTTTACACAACTGCTCCCCAACATTGTACTGAATATCCTCACCAGAGCAAATAGGCAAGAAAAAATAAATAAAATGCATCCAGATTGGAAAAGATAAAGCAAAACTGTCTACTTGCACATGACATGATCCTATGTAGAGAAAATGCCAAAGAATTTACAAGAAAGCATCTAGAGCTACCAAAATAATTCAGTAATGTGACAGGCTAAAAGGATAATATGGAAAAAAATTTTTTTATTTCTATACACCAGCAATGAACAACTGGATAAGAAAACCAAGAAAAAGCTCCATTTACAATGCCATGAAAAAAGAATAAAATATATAGAAATAAATTTAACCAAGGATGTAAAGGACTTATACACAGACATGTAGACTGAAAATGTCAAAAGATTGCTGAAAGAAATTAAGAAGACATAAATATATGGAAAGATATCTGGCAAAGAGGAGCAGCATTCAGAGAATAGAAGAGGAAGAATAAGAGAAGTTGGGTGTTTGCTACTATGACATTACAGGTAAGAAAAATTGGAGATTATTTGGTTTAAAGAGAGCCACACTTGAGCAACAAGGAAGTTTTCAGGAAGTAACTGATTCTGTTCTATGAAAAGCTACTCATTTCACTATAATCAAAACAATTATTTTTAAAAGAGGTGTGTAATAGTTTCATTAGTTAAAACCTTATGACTTTATCATCTTAAAGGTGAAACAGACATAATGTTAACTTATTAAATATATTTATAGATCCCAGGAGATTACACCAAAGTAGAATAAAATTAAAATAATATTTTATGTTAGAATTGTTTTTTTCTTTTCCTTCATAGGATGTTAGAACTGCTTTGTTTTTATAATACCTTAAAAATATAACCTTAAAAGCCTACCAACTATTAGGCCCTGGGGAATATATTCCATAGTAAGTTTTTTATTTGTTTTAATTATAATATAGAAAAATCTTTTCATAGATTTCATGGATATAGTTACTTACTGAAATTTGGCAATTGTGTTATTAATTATTCTCATCTCAAGGCTGTTAAAATGTAATTGGGGAATTACAGGACAAACTGTGCAAATCGAGGTTTATAATGAAATACTCCCTCTGTCCCTATCATTTATAATTTCCAGGCCTAGTAGACAGAATTCCAAATTAAACTCAAATCTCCCCTACCTTTCCACACCCAGCACACACCCAAAGTTTCTAGACCAATTTTAATGAGTTGCTGGAATTCAGTCAATGTTAGAAGACCCTGGGGGTAGGATAGGCTATAGAAACATTAGGAAAATATTCAGGACAACCTTTTGAGGTGTTTTGTCCTTGAAATAATTTCTTTAGTCAGATTTTTGTATGAGCTTTGTCATCCGGTTTGTTTTTTCTAATTTGGACTCCAGGAGTATTCATTTACATATACAAATATAAGTTCTTATTTAATTTTAGCAAATTCAATAGAGCTCTTTCAAGAATTTTCATTTGTTAACTTGATATTACCATTCAGAGGCATGAAAATATACATTGAACAAACAAATAGACACACAAACAGAAACATAACTTACTAATTTGTCAAAGATGGGTGGGATAGAGGAGGGGAGGACTCCAGGGTTAATCACATTGGACCACAGAGAAACTTATTGTCATGCTTCCTGAGCTTCACCCAGGGATTGACAGAAGGGTGGGGGTGTGAATAGGAACCTGAGGCATCAGAGGCTGGATGTGGGCAGAGGCACCTCGCTCCTGCTCCTTCTGTGGTCCTTCCTTCTTGAGGCCTTCCCTGGGGTCTGTCCTGTGGGGCCTTTCACCCAGCCGGGTCACTGCCCTGAGGAATTGGGAACCCACGCGGCGACTCATCCAGAGTGTGGGAAGCGGGCAATGCCAGGAGCATGGTGCTACCCGCCCTGCAATGCACATGACGGGCCTGCAGGGACCGCCGCCCACCCCAGAAATGCCTGCGGTTCAGTTCGGGTCCTGGCGCTGCCGGGCTTAAGCAAGCGGCTTTGTTCCGGCAAGACCTCGGAGGAGGCTGCCACCAGCCTGGGGCATCCCCGCTGTGCCGGCGTTGAGTCAGAAGCCTTCTCTTCACAGCTGTGTTGGAGGAGACTTTGTCATGGCTCCTCTGACAGTGTTTACTTAGATAGCAAGGGTGGTTTATGCTTTCTCATGCAGCAGTGTAGCAAAACTTACTTTACCAGAGTAATGTTCATTTAGTGGTTTGCCTGCTGGAAATCCTGGCCTGCTGTAGGGTTTTGTAAGGATTCAGGTTCATGGCTGTCAATAATTCTGACAGATTCAGAGAGGAGGGAAGAGCATGAACACCACTGAGGTACAGAGTAACAGAGCCTTCCAGTCATGTAACCTGGGGACAGGCACGAGGGGAAAAGATGGAGTGGGGTCCCTTAGCAAATGCCTTTACTCATTTTTAAATGGTTCATTTTACCTGCAGTGCCAGCATAGTTGGAAAAAATGTTGAAAAATTTACAACTACATTGTTTTAATTATAACTGTTTAATTATTACTAACAAAACCAAAATTTATTGTGCTTTTTACTTTCCTGGCAAGCTTGTCAATAAATTTTTTGAAATACGCTTCTTAATTTCTCTGGTTTTTAATTGAGAAAATTGCCATGTTAGACAATTTGTCATGACCCAGTGATGATTTAGATTGTTTTAAATTAATTTCAGTTTACTGAAATGTCTGTGTTTCACTGTGATTGATATGTGTATAAAATATATAGATAGATCGATATTTAGAGGTGATACTTGCTCAAAATGAGAAGGTAATGAATAAATTGTTGGTGTATTTAAGAGTTATATTTCTTCATTAAAATTAAATTTCTGGGATGGATGTGGCTCAAATGGTTGGATGTCTGTCTCCCTTATGGAGGGAACTGGGTTCGATCCCCTAGACCTCCTGATAAAATAAACAAATAAATAAATTTCTCTTGTTAAAAATTCAAAATATGAAAGCACTTATTTTTTAAAGACTTATTTATTTATTCCTCCCTCCTCATTATTTGCACTCGCTGTCTCCTGTGTGTCCATTACTGTGTGCACTCTGTGTCAGCCTGTTTTTAGGAGGCACCACGAAGCAAACCTGTGACAAGAAAAACAAAAAAGCAAACCTGGGACAACAAAAAGGAACCGATAAAAATACCCTGGTATATTCCCTTTTCTTAGGATGAACTGGGAATCAAACCAGGGACCCCATACATGCCAGGAAGGAACTCTTCCACTGAACCACCCTGGCTGCACAGGTTAAGCAGGTTTCTGAAAGCTTATCTGGGTCTTCCTGCCCCTGCTCCCTTAGGCAAGTTAGGCTTCTGACAGTTTGTGGAGCCAGGCTGGGCAGGCTTCTGCCTCCACACCCTCACTGACACTGCTCCTGTCTCTCCCAAATGAACTCAAATGTCCAGGAAACGTGAACGCTTAATTAGAAGCATTGGATTTGTGTTTAGAAAAAGCTCTGGAATTGGACACATTGGTACTATTAAAAGTAGACTAGAAGAATGAGGCTGAAAACAGAAATGGAAGGAATGGCTGACAAAGTCCCAAAGAAAATTAGGCATCTGGAAGGTGAGTATCTATCCTGTTTTGCACACCAGCTTTGCAGAATATGGGAAAGATGAAAAAGCATCTGTGAATTTGTAGACACAGGCATAGGTGAGGTGGGGTGAGAAGCCCACTGATACATAAGCTCCAGAGAAAGGCTGTATAGTAAGTCCACCTACCCCTGCCCCTCCTTTGCTTCCAAAATTCTGGTGACCAGGCTCACTACACCCAGTAGGAGTCTGGAGGATGCTTTCATGGAGCTCTGAAGCTGCCCAGGGCAAAGGCCTCAGATCCATGTGGGTCTCATAGTGAACACCCAGAGGAGCACTGAGAGACACAGGCCTCCCCCAGGTTCACAGAGCCCCATTTAGCTGTTCCCTCCCAAGCACAGGGATATGGAAGGGTGACCAGGACCACCAGTTACTTGATGACAGGCTCTGGCTTGAGAGATAGAGAACAGAACTCTAATTAAAAGAAGCACACACAAGCATCAGCAACCTCTTGGTCTCTGCAGAACAGGCCCTGGAGATGACCCCTTGTCTCTGTCTCTACTGCTCTCCCCACACACACACCCCAGTGCAGCGATCAACATCCTCATCTAAAAGAGTCCCTCTCAGGGTGTCCACCTGTTCTTCCTGCTAAACCTTTTCCCCACATTGCAGCCACTGCTCTCTTAAATTAAAATCAAACTCTAACCTGGTGACAGCATTTGCTGCCCACTCCTCTGGCTACCATTCACTCACTGCATTTAGTTTTGTCTGGCCTCTGGCTATCTTCAAGCACAACACTCTCGCACCCACTTCTTAGCCATCACATCTTCTGTCCCTTCATCCTGCAGTACTTGTCCCCAGGTTGGTTCATTGTTCAGATGTCCACTCTTCAGAGAGGATTCCCTTACTTCTCCTGCCCAAGCTCCTCTTTGGCACACCCATGATGCCTGGCTTCCTTGTGCATTAATTTATCATCTCATGACATTCTCTGTACTCTTTTTAATTTCCCTGTTCAGTATTTCTGCCCACTCTGCCCCCTAAAATATCAGCTCCATGAGGACAGGTGCACTTTTTCTCTTCTTTACTCTTCTCTGCCCAGACCAAGCTATATTTTGAGGAGAAATCATTTCCCTTCTTATAATGATTGTTATATCCTTTGTCTTATTTGCCCCCAAGCACCTACTCAAAGTGTCACTTCCTGCTTTCCTTCCATCTCTAATAATCTCCAGTTAGTGCTAATTGCCTAAAGAGGGAGTGCCATTTTTGTCTAAATCTACTAATTCTGGGTGCGCCTGCTGTATCTGTGGGGAGAAACCCCTGCTGCTTCCTTAGCTTTCATGTAAGGTGTGTCAGGTGGTTCGGGACAGGTATGAGGGTGGGATGTGCAGTCTTCCTGAAATGGTCCAAGAGGATTTCTGCATAGTCAGAAATGTCTCAGTTCCACAAAAGGCAGAGAAAGAAAATCATCTACATATGAAGTTACCATTTTTATTTTTTAACTCCTCTTATTTTAGAATATAAATATTAAATATGTTTCTCTTTAAGAATACAGTTTAATTACACCCCAGAAGATATATTTGCATTTTAACAAATCAGTTTTATTGATACATATTAATAAAGCATAAATCTACCCAAAGTGTACAGTCAATGGTATTCAGTACAGTCGCAGAGTTGTGCATTCACCACTCCAATCATTCTTAGAGCATCTTCGTTATTCCAGTAAAAAACAACAATGCTCGAAAACAAAACATAACCAACTAAACAAAACTCATCAACTCTCAAAATCTCTGTGCATCCCCTGCCATACATAGCTGCTATTCTGTTTCCTTCTTCTCATTTGCTTGTATTTATATTTTGGAAAAAACAGTCATATCTGCAATATTACACATATCCATATTTCACATGAGGTTTCACTATGTTATACAGTCCCAAGTAACATTTTTTCACTTTTCTTCTAGTAATATAAATGTCCTTAGGTTTTCCCTTTCAACCACTATCATACCCTCATAATATAGCTCTCCTAGTCATAAACAGCATGATGTGCTCTCAAAATTTCATTTCATTTCTGAAGATTTACAAACAAACTTTTAACCCAGTCTACACAGATTAAATATTAACTTTCCATTCTCTACCCATATTCTATTTTCTTGTGACCAATATTCTAATTACTAATTCCATGGGTTTACATAATATATTTAGTTCATAGTAGCACAATCATACAGTATTAGTCCTTTTGTGTCGGGCTTGTTTCACTCAACATAATGTCCTCCAACTTCATCCACTTTGTCATATGCTTAACGACCTCATTTCTACTTACTGCTGCATAATATTTTTTTGTATGTATACATCACAGATTGTTTATCCATTCATCAGTTGATGGACACCTGGTTTGTTTCCATTTTTTTGGCAATTTGAGTAATGCCACTATGAACATCAGTATGCAGGTGTCTATTCATATCGCTGCTCTCAGATTTTCTGGGTATATACATAGCAATAGAATTGCCAGGTCACATGGAAAGTCCATATTCAACTTCCTTAGGAATTGCCAAAATGTAATTTAAAACTGAAATACAGTGAAATGTGGCAATCTTAACTGAATGACTGTGAAAGCTTTAAAACTTTTCACTTCTCCATACTGCTCAGTATCCAACAAACATCATGATATGAATCATTGATTTTGATTAATCCAATAAATAACTCTTGTACCTTCAGTCAACATGCATATACCCTACATTAGCAAGCTGACTTTGCTCTGATTCCTTTCACCATAAATTATTTTTGCCACTTTTTGTAAGTCATAAAAATGAAATAAATCAAAATAGATTCTTTGGTGCCTATTTTTAGCTCAAAATAATGTTTTGAAATTTGTCGATGCTGTTGGTTGTGTCCATCAGTAATTCTCTCTGCTTTTTCATTGAGTTCTTTGACATTGAATGACAATGTTACAAATGTTTATGTATTTTAATCTTGGCAGACTTTTCAGTTGCTTCAAGTTTGGGTATTATGAATGCAGCTATTATGAATATGCACATACAAGTCCTTTTTATAAAAACATGTTTTTATTTCCCCTGGGTGAATACATGGGCATAGAAAACCTTAATCATATGAGAGGATATGCAAAAATCTTTTTTAAACAACTATTGCAGTATAATTTACATGACATTAAATTAAATATACATTTTTTGTAAATGTACAGTGTTGTGCAACCTCAGCATGATTTAATTATAGAATATTTCCATTGCCTCCAAATTTTCCTCTTCTAATTTACTCCATCAGCTGCATTTGACACTGTCGGCCTCACCTCCCTGAAATGCTTCTATCATTTAGTTTCTGGTTCACTACACTTTTTTCTTTGTATTTATCTGACTTTACTGCCCTGGCCATCTGCCTCTTTGCTGGGTTCTCTGTTTCTCCAGAGCATTTCAGCATAAGTGTTTCTCCAGGGCTTAGTCTTTGAACAACTTTCCTTATTTAGCATGTTGTTCTGTCCCTGGAGCATCTTGGTTTTAAACACAATCTATACTGGCATGACTTCTACATTGATGTACCCATTCAAGTCCATTCCATGCAGTCCTGATACACACACAGCTGCTTCACGATGCCTCTGTGTGGATATCTAACTTGCCAACTGAGAACTTTTGGTTCCTCCCAGGAACCTGCTCCTCTGGCTTCAGCTTTCCATGTACAGGAACTCCAACTGACATGGGTTCTGGTGGCAACTTTTCCTCCTTTCTTCTCTCTTTTCCTACACCCCAGATCCATCCCATCTGCATACCCTGTGCCTCATCATCAGAACAAGTCCACATCTGTCCCCTTCTCTTTGCCTCAACCTTTCTTCCCTGTGAGCATTGCCTGTTACAGGATGACTGTGGTTTCCTTCTTCCCCCTCTTGCCTCTATATTTACTTAAGTGCATAGGAAAACTGTATTTTGATGTAGTTTTCACTGTTCCATATATTATGCTTTAAGTAAAATTTATTATTCATGGTTAGCATATATTCAGTATCTTCACTTATATTTTCTCTGCTTATTCTATGAATTGCTGAGAGAGTAGTAAAAAGAATGCCCAATTCCTTGACATACTGTACTACTGTCACCTATCAAAAGTCATGTTTACAGATGGGAACCATTTTAAATGCTATATATTCCTGGGAATTTAAACTTTTTATCATTATGAAAGGGCACTCAATTTCTAATATTTTTCTTAGTAAGCCTTTTATTTGATATTGACAAAGTGAAGTAAGATTAACTATTTTAGAATAGTTTACATGGTATATTGTTTTCTGCCTTTTACTGTCTACTTTGCTCTATGTCTTAGATGACTTTCTTAGATTTATGTATCTTTATAGTATACTATATAGTATACATAAGTATATATAGATATACTTATTTTAATCCACTTAACAATTTTGTTTAAGAGGAATAGATATATTAAATATAGTTATTATTACATATATCTCAATATAATTACTTTATGTAAATCTGCTTTCTTTGCATGTGCTATTTGTGTTCTCTATTCCATGTTCATTTTTTTCTTCTGAGTACTTTTTTTAAAAGTTCCAAACTTTTTTTTGTTGTTTATTACGTACACATATGAATCCATAATCAGTACTCTGTTATTGTTTTATTAAAACTTTCAAAAATGTAGCATAGTATATGCATCATTCTGTGTCTTGAATTTTTCACTCAAATATTTGCGATAATATTTTTGCCTGTATATTTGTTTTGTCATACTTAACTATTCTACAGTTTCCTGTTGTGCAAACACCCTTTATTCATTCAGTTATTTACTAGTGCCTACATTACTTTCCTACATGTCTTACTAGAAATTGTAGGGAGCAAATGTAGTTCAAGCAATTGAGTGCCTGATTCCTACATGGGAGGTTCCAGGTTCAGTCCCCAGTGCCTCCTAAAAACAAAAACAAGCAAGCAAAGGAAGAAACCAACTCAGGGGACCAGGTGTGGCTCAGTGGTTGAGTGCTGGCTTCCCACATTCAAGGTTCAATCCCCAGCCCTGATACCTCAAAAAGAAATTCATGTAAAGAACACATGATATATAGTTACTTGTACATGTGTCATTAGGTCTACAGTATATTCTCAAAGTGTGATTTTAGAAATGCTTCCTTATTCCTTACATAAGAAAGGCATTCTCCTATATTTCCTTTTAAAAGTTTTATTAGAGTTTTGTTTTCTGTATATTAGTCTTTGATCCCCTTCCAACTTATTTTTAACTATAATGTATGGCAGGGTTCTAATATTTCCTCACATGGGGAGCCAATTACCTTGAATTCAGTTTTTGAGTAGACCATCACTTCCTTCCTGACCTGTGATGTCAGTTCTATCATACACCAAGTTCCCACAAATTTATGGGCATGTTTCTTGACAATATATTCTATTTCATATAACTAATGCATCAATGTCAAATAATTTTAATAATTATAGCTCTGTGTAAAGTATCATATTACCTAACCATGGTAATTTAATCTCATGCCACTGTTTCTTTCATTTTACTGCACGAATTTGAACCTCCATTCAGAGCCATGATTAATAGCAGATGTATAGCAGTATCCATATTTGTTCCGGCTTTTAAATAAGAAGGCTTCTAAAAGTCCAGCAATAATATTGCATGCTATGAAGTTGCGTAGGACACATTTCCCTTTTATCAATCTTTCTTCTTATGAAAATTATTAAATATAGATTCTGGGCTTTTTTTTTTTTTTTTTTTTTTTCCA
>JAQZBX010018161.1:0-23652 GCA_029593785.1 Cabassous unicinctus | reverse complement strand
TGTATGGATTCTTGCATGTAAAGCAAGAGTTGGGAGCTAAGTAAAGGCTTTTCCACGATCTTCACAACAATAAGTTTTCTCACCTGTATGACTTCTAACATGCAGAGTAAGAGATGAACTTTGGGAAAATACCTTCCAACATACCTTACATTCAAAAGGTTTATCTATTTTATGAAATCTCACATGTACAGTAAGTGATGTGACCGGAGAGAAAAGGCTATTCCACATTCACTCCATTCACAGGGTTTCTCTCCAAAATGAATGTTTCTTATATATATAGGGATTCCCTCCACTATGGATTTTCTCATGGTCAGTGAGATTTGATTTGCTATTTAAGGCTTTCCTAAATTCCTTACATATGTAGTATTTCCTTCCAGAATTTTTCTCTGGTGTGTAATGAGGCTTGATTTCTGAAGGAAAGCTGTCCCACATCCATCACATTCATAGCGTTGCTCTACAGTATGTATTCTCAGATGGTTAATGAGGTTTTCCTTCTGGTTGCAGGTTTTTTCACATTCATTGCATATACAGGGTTTTCCTACAAAATAAAAGGACTGATGTTTAATGAACTATTGCTTTAGGCTGAAGGCTTTTCTGCATTCTGAACATTCATTTTGTTTCTGTCCACTATGAGTTTTTCCATGTTCTGTGAGATATGATTTGTACCAAAAGGCTGTTTCACATAACTTACATGCATAGGGTTTCTTGGCAGTAGGAAATCTCTTGTATCTGAGATTTGACATTTGAATTAAAGCTTTCCCACATATATATGATTTCTCTTCAGTAAGAATTTTCTGATTAATAAAGAGTTTTCTGTCAGGTTGAAAACTTTCCCTAATATTTTACACGTCTATGCTTGTTCCCCTGTATGGCTTTAAAAATGAGGAGTAAAACATGAGTGTAAAAGGCAGACTACATTGAGGACTCTCATATGGTTTCTCTCTAGTTTGAATTTTCTCATATTCCATGAGGTTTTGTTTCAGATGGAAGGACCCCCTGTTCATTACAATACTAACTAATGTATGAATATTTCATGCTCAATGAGATTTAATGACTGGCTGAAGGATTTCCAATATTCCTTGCATACACTGGGTCTTACTCCTGCATGTTTCCTTGATGTCACTCTAGATTTCCCAAATTTATGAAATCCCAAATGGTTTCTCTGAAGGATTAATTCTCAGGTATCTCATGAGGCAGAGTTTCCAAGAAAACTTCACACTCATTACACTTAAAGGGGAGGACGACCATGTGGGGAAAACCGACAAAACTCACTGTCTTCCCTCTTTTTTCCTTACAAAGATTCCCGCATGCTTAGGTAAGCATGATGCAAATTCCTTCAAAGTGAAGTTACATTCATAGGAGTGTTATTTTGAGGAAACAACGCTTGTGGTCAGAGAAAATATTTCCCCAACTTTCTTACATTGTCTGCCTTCATCTTAAGTCTGTACCGCTGTGGAAGTGGATATAGCTTCACTCACAAGCCTTTTGTTATGTGGTTCTTTCTGCTTCTTACTGTCCTATGCTTCTTCATAGTTTGTGGGCTGCACCAAAAGCAATGCTTGGAGGGAAATTTATAGCATTGAATGCAGTCCTTCAAAAAAAGGAAAGAGGCAATATCAATAATCTAAGCTTCCAATTTGGGAAGCACAACAATATCACCTTTTTATTTGTTCTATCATTCATGGTTCTTCTTGCTTCATATGAGCATCACATCCAGGTTGGTGACTTCATAACTAGGAAATGGGGAAGTGATACAGCACTTGATTAATGGTAGGGACAAAACAACACCCCATAAATCAGACCTGGAACCTTCAGGCTTCTGAAGGATAAGGAATGGACAGCTTCCAAAATGCGTGCCTAAGGTGGCTCCAGAACAAAGGCCAAAATGGCAACCCAGGAAATCCTGAATACATTGTTTCAGACTGACTTTTTGTTTCATTTTTTTTCCTTCTGTTTATTTGGATGAGATGTACTATTTAATACTCTTTAAAGTTTACCGTGGAATTTATAACATTTTTGCTTGCCTTTCCAAACCTGCACATATCATTTGCAATTGAAATGCCAAATAATGGATTTTAAAACATTTTAAATCCTGTATTAGTCAGCCAAAGGGTTCCTGATGCAAAATATCAGAAATCTGATCGTCTTTATAAAGGATATTTATTTGGGATAGAAGCTTAGAGTTACCAGGCCATAAAGCATAAGTTTCTTCCTTCACCAAAGTCTGTTATCTCACCGTGGAGCAAGTCAGGTGCCGACATTGGCCTTGGTTCAGGCTTCTGGGGTTACTCTCTTCCCAGGGCTGTGTTTGTCTCTGGGCTCAGCTCTGCTAGTTCCTCCACAAGGTCAGCTGTAGACTATGAGGCTCTCTATGCTTTGCCTCTCTCCACAAGACCAGCTGTGAACTGTCAGGTGAATGGCTTGTCTCTTTTCCCCGGGGCCTTCTGTCCTTGCTCAACAGAACTCCAACATCAAAAACTACTCCAACTCTGTCCTTTCCAATGTCTTTGCATGTTTGAGGCACCCACCCGCCAAGGGGCGGGGCTCAAAACCCTATGGACTGTGGCACAGTCAATGCACGTATCCTAACTTAATCATACCCAGAATAACAGGCCAGTTGACAAGCACAATCCAATATCTATTTTGGAATTCATTACAATATCAAATGGCTATATATCTATTTATACATCTTATGCTATATATTATTTTATGGTGAATTTTAATACTTTATTGACGTCCTAGGCCACAGATATCATTATTAATTTATGCATTCAAGAGTACTTTAGACATATGAATTTAATTAAAAGATATTGTTCTTCAATACATCATGAACGTTGAACCTTCTGAGATTATTTTCTTTCTGTCTGAAGGATATTCTTTTACATTTCTTTTAAAGTGTCTTGCTTCTAGCAAACTTTAGTAGATTTTCCACATCTGTAAAATTATTCATTTCACTTCTCCTTGAAGGATTGAGATGAATTAAATCTCAAGACCTCTACAATCTCCACTGTTTTTGAGAACAGACTTAGGGTTGAATTTCTCCATTCTGTTGTACATGTAATCATTTCTTTTGGAGTAGAAATTAGGGGCTTTCTGTTTCACTTCCTACTTCCTGAAAACCCACCTCAAGGCAAAATCTGTGTGCTCTGGCTCTGGGGATGGGAATAAAGGATGGCACACCTCTCGAGTTACACACCTGATATTTGAGCTAAAATTTTCTGGAGAAAACACAGTATATTGAGTTCTTCTTGGGACCATTTTAGGGACCAGTTCAATGGTGATCAGCACCCCATTTTGCTCAATGATGGCCACACCCAGAGTACAGCTACTGCTTCATGAGTTACCATTTCTCCCAGACTTAGGAGACCTCTCCTGATTCCAGTGCCCTGGATTAATGCCTTCATTTGAGTTTTGTGTAGACCCTGGAAAATTATGTTCCTACTAACCCATTGCTGTGTGTGGGAGCTTCTTGTATGTAGGCCATTTTGGTTAGATTCAGATAAGGGCCTTTTTAATTAGGTCAGTTTTTGTTAGATTGTTTTAGTTTATTTAAGGACCTCTGATTATATTACAGGCACCAGCATGGACTCTAATCATTGTGCTGAAGTCCTGCATACATGGAACACACAGAGAAAGATTGCTGTCATGTTTAGCCTGTCATGTGGGAGAGGGCTCCAGGAGCTCCTACTGCTGTAGAGAGACACAGAATCCCTGAGAGGCTCAGGGAGAGGCATGAGGCTGGAGTCATGGAGCAGCTTGAAGCTGAAGACATCCAGGCTAGAGGTGAAGAGAGATAATTGAGCAATGGTGCCTGATGGCCCACTGTTGAGCTCAGTGAGAAAGTGAGTTTGGCAGAGAAGGCGGAGAGACAGGCATGTTCAGCATTTTTCATTGGCAGGAGTCTAGCAGCAGCGGACCCTTTGTATGACAGCATTTTTGAAGATGCCTTGATTTGGACATTTTCACAGCCTCAGAACTGTAAGTTTTAACCCTAAAAAATTCCAATAAAAGACAACCTATTTATGTTATTTTGCACTGGCAGCACTTGGCAATCTCAAACAGCTAGGAACACAGTGTTGGAGAGCTGCCCTGTTCGCAAAGGGTGTTGTGATGCTGTGGTCCAGTGAATTCACCTGTAAACTGTGGGTGTCTTCAGACTAGGTGGAAATGAGTACTGGTAAGATGGAGGGGGAAGGGATTTTGGCCAAAAAGGCCTCCAAGAAAGGGAGTCAGGCAGGGGAGTCATATGGTTTGGGGACTAGCAAAATGATACAGATGCTCCAGTATTATGACCCTTCCTCAGGCAAGGGTTGGCCAGGTGGGTAGGGCAAGATAAAACATGGAATCTGGGGTCTGGTGCAGCATAGGATTCAGGGCACAGAGAGGAGACTATCTGCTCCTGTCCCTTTTGCCCTTCCCTCCTTCCCTTGGCTTCCAGCATTGACCCTCTGAGGAGGGTGCTCTTACAGCAACCCCTGTGTCTCAGTCACAGACTCAGGTCTCCTGCTTCCAGTCTACATTCACCTTCTCCAATCTTGGGGCAGCTAAACAAATAGCAATGCCAAGGTGAAACCTGTTGTTGTCAGGAAGGAAATGATAAAATTCACATTACAGCATTGGCTACAGCAATAACATCATCAGAATGAGCAATATTTTAGGCCAGAGACTCTAATAAATAGTATGGGAATCCCAGAAAGTCCTGGGACCTTGGGCTGACAAGAATAGAAGTGAGGTTGGGAGATAGATCATTCTTTGCAGAAAACATCAGAGGGTCCCAATGCCAGATATTTTTCAGACTAATTAAATATTAAATTTTCAAAACATTTTTAACATTGTTGAAAATGATGCAGACCTTTTCAATCCCAAAAGAGAACGGAGGGCTTGGATGGGAAGAAGCTGATGAACAACTGAAGAAGCTGGAATGTAACACGTGTTCAATGCAGTTCCCCCAAGGCAGAGAGGGAATGTTTTGTTTTGGAACAAAACTCTCTGAGCCCCAAAGAAAACCATCATCACAGGTTCTGGATCCGCAAAGGAGGACAGGGAGAGCGTCCTTCTCAGCCTCAGTTAGTGATGTGAGTCACTCTAGTGGGTCTTTACTGTTTTGTAAGCAGCAGGACGTCCATCTTCTCCTGTGGTGATTACAGCCCTCTATCCGGACATGTATAGAAAGCAGTGTTGCCTTCACACACATCCATGGTCCTCATACTCCATGCTCACTCTTGCTGAGGGAGTCCTCCACCAGTCCAGGAAGCTGGGGAAGGGGCTGAGGGAAGTGAGCATTTTTCCTTTATGGGTGGCTGTATTTGCAAAGTGTGACGGGTTGTGACCCCCAAGTAATGTTGCAGATACAAATCAATATCTTCAAATCAAACACTTTGTATGATTTCATTGTGTACTATTTTCATAATTTCTTTTAAATTATAAATTATCAGTGCAAAGAGTACAAAAATAATTTATGTCTGTTATGACAAACAGCAAAATTCCTTCTCTACCCTCAAACCCCATTCCTCCTTCCATAGAGTTATCCACATTGGCAGATTCTTTGCGTACACATTCCTGTTTGTAAATACATGCATTCTCTAGTTTCATCCATCCCACAACCTATCACATATGAGAAAAATTGTGGAGTACAATTTAAGAATATAAATAAATTTTCTAATTTTTTAAAATACTTGAGATTAGAAATATATTGTCTAATTATGAAAGGACATTTCTGATTTAAAATAATAAGGAAAATTTGAGTTAAGTAGAAATGAGGCCACTGTAGTTCAGTGGCTGTAAAACTTGAATACACATCAGAATCAAGTGAAGAAACTGAAAGAATATAAATGGATGCAGTGCCTTATAAAAAAAAAAGGCTACAAAAAAGGGCTGCATTATTTTTAAAATGGTAATTTTTAAATGCTTACTCAGAATGTAATGGATTGAAGAACAAGTGAAAACAGCCAGGAAATTTTGAAATAAGTGGAAAGCCCATCATTCTATAAACTAAGCGAAATATCGAGTTCTGATGCATAAATTTGTGGTAACAAATTAAATACAGATGAGTGTGAAAGAACATGTGGAAGGAAGTAGATCTCAGTACAATCTGGCAGTGCACGATTCCAAGAGGAGAAAGACAACCTGAAT
The DNA here is from genome assembly GCA_029593785.1 of Cabassous unicinctus. Classification (NCBI taxonomy): domain Eukaryota; kingdom Metazoa; phylum Chordata; class Mammalia; order Cingulata; family Chlamyphoridae; genus Cabassous; species Cabassous unicinctus. The sequence goes on along the minus strand of JAQZBX010018161.1, from coordinate 17,520 downwards.
TGCACAGTCACAGCTGATTCCTTAAAAGATTGGCAACAAGTTGCAAAGACTGGAGGTGGAGATCCTTTAGAGATTCACATTCATTCCATTCACAGGGTTTCTCTCCAGTTTGAATGTTGAAATGTTTAATGAGATACTGTTTCTGGCTGAAGGCTATTCCACATTCCTTGCATATATAGGGTTTCCCACCACTATGAATTTTTTCATGGTCAGTGAGATTTGATTTGCTACTGAAGGATTTCCTACATTCCTTACATATATAGGGTTTCTCTCCACTTTGTCTTCTCTGGTGTGTTAGGAGGCTCGATTTCTGAATGAAAGCTTTCCCACATCCATCACATTCATAGGGTTTCTCACCAGTATGTATTCTCAGATGGTTAACGAGGCTTTCCTTCTGCTTGAAGGCTTTTCCACATTCATTGCATATACAGGGTTTTTCTCCAGAATGAATGCTCTGTTTAATGAATAATTGCTTTTGGCTGAGGGCTATTCTGAAATCTTTACATTCATTTTGTTTCTGACCACTATGAGTTTATTCATGATCTGTGAGATATGATTTGTATCTAAAGGCTTTTTCACATGCCTAACACTCATAGGGTTTCTTTGCAGTAGGAAATCTCTTGTATCTGAGATTTGACATTTGTATAAAACTTTCTCACATATATATGATTTCTCTACAGTAAGAATTTTCTGATGAATAAAGATGTTTCTGACAGGTTGAAAACGTTCCCACACGTATTATATTTCTATGCTTGTTCCATGTATGGCTTTTAAAATGTGGAGTAAAATATGAGTGTAAAGCACACACTACATTGAGGACACTCATATGTTTTCTCTCTACTTTGAATTTTCTCAAATTCCATGAGGTTTTGTTTCAGATGGAAGCAATCCCATGTTCATTACAATACTAACTAAGGAATGAATATTTCATGCTCAATGAGATTTAATGCCTGGCTGAAGGATTTCCAATATTCCTTTCATACACAGGGTTTTACTCCTGGATTTTTATTTGCTGTGACTCTAGCTTTCCCAAAATCATGAAATCCCAAATGGTTTCTCTGAAGGATTAATTCTCATGTATCTCATGTGGTTGGATTTACAAGAAAACTTCACACTCGTTACACATAAAGGGGAGGACTACCATGTGTGGCAAATTGGCAAAACTCATTGTCTTCATTCTTTTTTCCTTACCTAGATTCCTTCATGCTTAGGTAAGCATGATGCAAATTCCTTCATAGTGAAGTTACATTCATAGAAGAGTTATTTTGAGGAAACAATGCTTGTGGTGAGAGAAAATATTTTCCCAACTTTCTTACATTCTCTGCCTTCATCTTAAGTCTGTATGGCTGTGGAAGTGGATACAGCTTCACTCACAAGCCTTTTGTTATGTGGTTCTTTCTGCTTCTTACTGTCCTATGCTTCTTCATAGTTTGTGGGCTGCAGCAAAAGCAGTACTTAGAGGGAAATTTATAACATTGATTGTATTCATTAGAAAAGAGGAAAGATCCAATATCAATAATCTAAGCTTCCAGTTTGTGAAGCACAACAATATCTTCTTTTTATTTCTTTTTCATTCATGGCTCTTCTTGCTTCAAATGAGCATTGCATTCAGTTTGGTGACTTCTTAACTTGTTAATGGGAGAGTGGTGCAGCAATTGATTTATGGTAGGGACAAAATAACACCCGATAAATCAACCATGAAACCTTCAAGCTTCTGAAGGATAAGAATGGTCAACCTTCCAAAGATGCATGTTTTTTACACTGCTATGCATGTGTTTTCAATTACAATCACCTGAAAGAGTCTGCTTTTCCCTAATGTTGGCTGAATCCATTGAGTTCTTTGCTTTAGAAAATGAAAAAGAAACTTGTTTCATTGGCTGATTTGCATGTGTATTCACTTAAAATCATTTTCAAGGACTGGTTTCACCTAACTGTCGGTGAATGCAGTGGTTTCTTCACATTACAAACCTAAATAAGATTTGTGTTTTATTTCCTGCTATGCCTGTGTTTTCACTTGAGTTCATCTTCAAAACACTGGTTTCCCCTAACTGGCTGTGAACGTAGCAGTTAATTCAACTTTGAAAGTTAAATAACATACTTGTTTATTTGGCTGCTGTGTGCTTCCTTTCACTCATTATAAATGTAAAAACGCTGCTTTTACCTAATGCTATGCCAAAGAACTGGTTTCTTTAGTTTTCAAAACTAAGGAATATACTCATTACATTGGCAGCTATTCAATTGTTTTCACTTACAGTGAATATCAATACACTGATTTACTAAGCCAAAGCTGCCGGTTCCTCATTTTGATATCAAAGATTCTTGTTTCTTACACTGCTATGCATGTGTTTTCAACTACAATCACCTTGGAAACACTGCTTTTCCCTAACACTGGTTGAATAGAGTGAGTTCTTTATTTTAGAAAACCAAAAAAGAAATTTCTTTCATTGGCATATTTGCATGTGTATTCACTTACAATCAACTTCAAGACACAGGTTTCACCTAACTCTCTGTAAATGCAGTAGTTCCTTCAAGTTTGAAAGGTAAATAAGATTCTTGTTTGTTTTTCTGCTATGCACATGCTTTCACTCACATGTGAATACACCGCTTTTACCTAAGGATAAGCCAATTCAGTGGTTTCTTCCCTTTACAAAACTAAATAAGATTTGTCTTTTTCTTGCTGGTATGCTTGGTTTTCACTTAAATTTATCTTCAAAATCCTGGTTTTGCCTAACACACTGTGAATGCAGCAGTTAATTCACCTTTGAAAATTAAGTAACATACTTGTTTGCTTGGCTGCAATGTGCATGGTAACACTCATGATAAATGAAAAAGACTGCTTTAACCTAATGCCATGCCAAGCACTGCTTTCTTCAATTTTCAAACTTAAGCAATATACTCATTACATTGGCAGCTATTCACTTGTTTTCACTTACAATGAATGTCAAAACACTGCTTTTACTATGGTAAATCTGCCAGTTCATCACTTTTGAAATCTAAGTAAGATTCTTATTTCTTAAACTGCTAAGCATGTGTTTTCAATAATAATCACCTCGAAAACACTGTTTTCCCTAATGATGGCTGTATGCAGTGGGTTCTTTGCAATCGAAAACCAAAAAAGAAACTTGTTTCATTGATTTGCCTGTGTATTCACTTAAAATCAATTTCAAGACACTGGTTTCCCCTAACACTCGGTGAAAGCCATAGTTACTTCAAGTTTGAAAGGTAAGTAGGATTCTTGTTTGTTTGGCTGCTATGCACTTGTTTTCACTCACATGTCAACACATGGATTTTACATAATGCTAAGCCAATGCAGTGGTTTCTTCACTTTGCAAACCTAAATAAGATTTGTCTTTTATTTGCTGCTATGCCTGCATTTTACTTAAATTCATCTTCAAAACACTGGTTTCCCCTAAATGGCTGTGAATGCAGCAGTTAATTCTCCTTTGAACGTTAAGTAAGATACTTGTTGATTTGGCTGCTATGTGCTTGCTTTCACTCATTATCAATGTAAAAACACTGCTTTTCCCTAATGCTATGTCAAAGCATTGGTTTCTTCAGTTTTCAAAACTAAGGAATATACTCATTACATTGGCAGCTATTCACTTGTTTTCAGTTACAGCGAATATCAATACACTGATTAACAAAGCCAAAGCTTCTGGTTCCTTACTTTTGATATCTAAGAAAGATTCTTGTTTCTTATACTTCTGTGCATGTGTTTTCAATTACAATCACCTTGAAAACACTGCTTTTCCCTAATGTTGACTGAATGAATTGAGTTCTTTGCTATAGAAAACAAAAAAAAGAAACTTTTTTCATTGCCTGATTTGACAGTGTAATCACTTAAAATCAATTTCAATACACTGGTTTTACCTAACTCTTGGTGAATGCAGTAGTTACTTCAGGTTTGAAAGTTAAGTAAGATTCTTGTCTGTCTGCTATGCCCTTGCTTTCACTCACATGTCAACTCACGGATTTTACCGAATGCTAAACCAATGCAGTGGTTTCTTCACTTTACAAACCTGAATAAGATATGCCTTTTATTTGCTTCTATGCCTGTGTTTTCACTTAAATTCATCTTCAAAACGCTGATTTCCCCTAACAGGCTGTGAATGCAGCAATTAATCCAACTTTGAAAGTTAAGTAAGATACTTGTTTTTTGGCTGCTATGCACCCACTTTCAATCATTATCAATGTAAAAACACTGCTTTTACCTAATGCTATGCCAAAACACTGGTTTATTCAGTTTTCAAAACTAAGCAATATACTCAATACATTGGAAGCTATGCAATTTTTTTCAATTACAATGAATATCAAAACACTCCTTTTAGTATTCCAAAGTTGCCATTTCTTCACTTTAGAAATCTAAGGAAGACTCTCATTTCTTACAATGCTATACATGTGTTTTCAATTGCAATCCACATGAGAACACTGATTTCCCGAATGCTGGTTGAATGCAGTGAGATCTTTGCATTAGAAAACCAAAAAAGAAACTTGTTTCATTTGCTGATTTGCATGTCTATTCACTTACAATCAACTTCAAGACACTGTTTTCACATAACTCTCTGTGAATGCAGTTGTTACATGAAATTTGAAATGTAAGTAAGATTCTTGTTTGTTTCTCTGCTATGCCCTTGTTTTCACTCACTTGCCATCACATAGATTTTACATAATGCTAAGCCAATGCACTGGTTATTTCACTTTACAAAACTAATAACATTTGTCATTGATTTGCTGCTATGCCTGTGTTTTCACTTAAATTCATCTTCAAAATACTGGTTTCCCCTAACTGGCTGTGAATGCAGCAGTTAATTCAGCTTTGAAAGTTAAGTAAAATAATTGTTTTTTTGGCTGTTATGTGTTTGCTTTCACTCATTATCAAGGTAAAAACTTTGCTTTTACCTCATTCTATACCAAAACTGGTTTTTTCAGTTCTCAATACTAAGCAATAAACTCATTACACTGGCAGCTATGCACTTGTTTTCATTACAAAGAATATCAAAACACTGGTTTTAGTATGCCAAAGCCACCGGTTCCTCACTTTTGAAATCTAAATAAGAATCTTGTTTCTTATACTGCTATGCATGTGTTTTCAATTACCATCACCTTGAATACACTGCTCTTCCCTAGCACTGGCTGCATGCAGTGAGTTCTTTGCTATAGAAAACCAAAAAAGAAACGTGTTTAATTGGCTGATTTCCATGTGTATCACATAAAATCAACTTGAAGACACAGGTTTCACCTAAGTCTCTGTGACTCCAGTAGGTACTTCAAGTTTGAAATGTAAGTAAGATGCTTCTTTGTTTGGCTGCTATGCCCTTGCTTTCACTCACATGTCAATACATGGCTTTTACCCAATGCTAAGCCAAGACAGTGGTTTCTTCACTTTACAAACCTAAATAAAAATTGTGTTTATTTGTTGCTATACCTGTGTTTTCACTTAAATTCATCTTCAAAACACTAGTTTCACCTAACAGTCTGTGAATGGAGTAATTAATTCAACTTTGAAAGTTAAACTAGATACTTTTTTTGGCTGCTATGTGCTTGCTTTCACGATTATCAATGCAAAAACACTGCTTTTTCCTAATGATATGCCAAAACACTGGTTTCTTCAGTTTTCAAAACTAAGCAATATACTCATTACATTGGCAGCTATGCCCTTGTTTTCACTTTAAACGAATGTCAAAACACTGCTTTTAGTATGCCAAAGCTGCCGTTTCCTCAGTTTTGAAATCTAAGTAAGATTCTTGTTTCTTACACTGATATGCTGTGTTTTCAATTACAGTCACCTTGAAAACAGTGCTTTTGCCTCATGTTGGCTGAATCCATTGAGTTCTTTGCTTTATAAAATCAAATAGAAACTCGTTTCATTCACTGATTTCCATGTGCATTCACTTAAAATCATTTTCAAAGACTGGTTTCACCTAACTCTCGGTGAATGCAGTAGTTACTTCAAGTTTGAAAGTAAGTAAGATGCTTGTTTGTTGGAATGCTATTCCCTTGCTTTCACTCACATGTCAACACATGGATTTTACCTAATGCTAAGCCAAGACAGGGGTTTCTTCACTTTCCATCCTAAATAAATTTTGTGTTTTATTTGATGTTATGCCTGTGTTTTCACTTAGATTCATTTTCAAATCACTGGTTTCACCTAACAAGCTGTGAATGCATCAGTTAATTCACCTTTGAAACTTAAGTAAGATGCTTGTTTTTTGGTTGCTATGCGCTTGCTTCCACTCATTATCAATGTAAAAACACTGCTTTTACCTAATGCTATGCCAAAGCACTGGTTAATTCAGTTTTCAAAACTAAGCAATATACCCATTACATTGGCAGCTATTCACTTGGTTTCACTTACAATGAATGTCTGTACACTGGTTTCCTAAGCCAAAGTTGCCCATTCCTCACTTTTGAAATCTAAGTAAGAGTTTTGTTTCTTACACTGCTATACATGTGTTTTCTATTAAAATCAACTTGAAAACACTGCTTTTCCTTAACGTTGGCTGAATGCATTGAGTTTTTGCTTTAGAAAACCAAAAAAAAAAAAACTTGTTTCATTGGCTGATTTGCCTGTGTATTCACTTAAAATCAATTTCAAGACACTGGGTTCATCTAGCTCATGTGAAAGTAGTAGTTAATTCAAGTTTGAAAGGTAAGTAAGATTCTTGTTTGTTTGGCTGCTATGCCCTTGCTTTCACTGACATGTTAACACACGGAATTTTCCTAATGCTAAGCCAAGGCAGTGGATTCTTCACTATACAAACCTAAATAATATTTGTGCTTTATTTGCTGCTATGCCTATGTTTTCACTTAAATTCATCTTCAAAACAATAGTTTCACAAAACAAGGAATGAATGCAGTATTTAATTCAATTTTGAAAGTTAAGAAAGGTACTTGTTTGTTTTGCTGTCATGTGTTTGAATTCTGTCATTATCAATGTAAAAACTCTACTTTTACCTAATGCTGTTCCAAAGCCCTGGTTTCTTCAGTTTTCAAAACTATGCAATGTACTCATTACATTGGAAACTATGCAATTCTTTTCACTTACAACAAATGTCAAAACAGTGCTTTTAATATGCCAAAGATACCGGATCCTCACTTTTGAAATCCAAGTAAGATTTTGTTTCTAACATTGCTAAGCATGTGTTTTCAATTATAATAAACTTGAAAACACTGATTTTCCCGAACTTTCGCTGAATGGATTGCATTCTTTGCTTTAGAAAACCAAAAAAGAAACTTTTTCTTTGTCTGGTTTGCATGTGTATTCGCTTAAAATCAATTTCAAGGCACTGGTTTCACCTCTCTCTCTGTGAATGCAGTAGTTACTTCAAGTTTGAAAGGTAAGTAATATTCTTGTTTGCTTTCTGTTATGCTCTTGCTTTCACTCACATATCAGCACACAACTTTTACCTAAGGTTAAGCCAATGCATTGGTTTCTTCACTTTACAAAACTAAATAAGATTTTTTTCACTTGCTTGTATGCTGTGCTTTAACTTAAATTCATCTTCAAAACACTGGTTTCACCTAACAGGCTCTGAATTCAGCAGTTAATTCAACTTTCAAAGTTAAGTAAGATACTTTTTTATTTGGCTGCTGTGCAATTTCTTTCACCCATTATCAATGTAAAAACACTGCTTTTACCTAATGCTGTGCCAATGCACTGGTTTCTTCAGTTTTCAAACTAAGCAATGTACTCATTACATTGGCGCTATGCACTTGTTTTCACTAACAACAAATATCAAAACCATTTTATTACTATGCCAAATCTGCCGGATCCTCACTTATGAAATCTAAGTAAGATTCTTGTTTCTAACACGGCCAAGTTTTTGTTTTCAATTACAATCAACTTGAAAACACTACTTTTCTGTAACACTGGCTGAATGCAGTGAGCTCTTTGCTTTAGAAAAGCAAAAAGAATCTTGTTTCATTGGATGCTTTGCATGTGTATTCCCTTACAATCAACTTCAAGACACTGGTTTCACCTAACTCTCTGTGAATGCAGTATTAAATTCAAGTTTGAAAGGTAAGTAAGATTCTTGTTTGTTTGGCTGCTTTGCACTTGTTTTCACTCACATGTCAACAGATGGCTTTAACTAATGCTAAGCCAAGGCAGTGTTTTCTTCACTTTACAAACCTAAATTAGATTTGTCTTTTAGTTGCTGATATGCCTGTGTTTGCACTTAAATTCAACTTCAAAACACTGGTTTCCCTAAAAGGTTGTGAATGTAGCAGTTAATTCAACATGGAAAGTTAAGTAAGATACTTGTTTGTTTGGCTGCTATGTGCTTGCTTTCAATCCTTATCAATACAAAAACACTGCTTTTACCTAATTCCCCACCAAAACACTGGTTTCTTTAGTTTTCAAAACTAAGAAATATACTCCTTACATTGGCAGTTATGCACTTGTTTTCACTTACAACGAATATCAAAACACTGCTTTTACTATGCCAATGCTGCCAGTTCCTCACTTTTGAAATCTAAGTAAGATTCTTGTTTCTTACTCTGCTATACATGTGTTTTCAATTACAATCAACTTTAAAACACTGCTTTTCCCTAACATTGGCTGAATGCATTGAGTTCTTTGCTTTAGAAAACCAAAAAATAAACTTGTTTCATTCGCTGATTTGCCTATCTTTTCATTTAAAATCAATTTTAAGACACTGGTTTCATTTACGTCTCTGTGAATGCAATAGTTACTTCAAGTTTGAAAGGTACATAAGATTCTTTTTTGTTTCGCTGCTACACCCTTGCTTTCACCCACATGTCAACACACGGATTTTACCTAACGCTAAGCCAAGACAGTGGTTTCTTCACTTTACAAAACTAAATAAGATTTGTCCTATATTTGTTGCCATGCCTTTGTTTTCATTTAAATTCATCTTCAAAACACTGGTTTCCCCCAACAGGCTGTGAATGCAGCAGTTAATTCAACTTTGAAATTAAGTAAGATACTTGTTTTTTTGCCTGCTATGCACTTGATTTCACTCATTATCAATGTAAACACACTGCTTTTACCATGTGCTATGCCAAAGCACTTGTTTCTTCAGTTTTCAAAACTAAGCAACTTGCTCATTACATTGAAAGCTATGCACTTGTTTTCACTTACAACAAATATCAAAACACTGCTTTTACTATGCCAAAGCTGGGGTTCCTCACTTTGGAAATCTAGTAAGATTCTTGTTTCTTTTACTGCTTTTCATGTGTTTTCTATTACAATCAACTTGAAAGCACTGCTTTACCCTAACGTTGGCTGAGTGCATTGAGTTCTTTGCTTTATAAAACCAAAAAAGAAACTGCTTTCACTAGCTGATTTGCTTGTGTATTCACTTAAATTCAATTTCAAGACACTGGTTTCACCTACTCTTTGTGAAAGCAGTAGTAACTTCAAGTTTGAAAGGTAAGTAAGATTCTTGTTTTTTTGGCTGCTATATACCCACTTTCACACACATGTCAACACACGGCTTTTACCTAATGCTAAACCACAGCAGTGGTTTCTTCACTTTACAATCCAAATAAGATTTCTGTTTTTTTGATGCTATGCCTGTGTTTTCACTTAGAATCCTCTTCAAATCATTGGTTTTTCCCAACACGCTGTGAATGCAGCAGGCAATTCACCATTGAAAATTAAGTAGCATACTTGTTTGCTTGGCTGATATGCGCTTGCTTCCACACATTATCAAGGTAAAAACACTGCTTTCATCTAATGCTATGCCAAAGCACTGGTTTCATCAGTTTTCAAATTAAGCAATATCCTCATTACATTGGCAGCTATGCACTTGTTTTCACTTACAATGAATGTCAAAACACTGCATTTACTATGCCAAAGCTGCCAAATCCTCAGTTTTGAAATCTAAGTAAGATTCTTGTTTCTTACACTGGTCTTCATGTGTTTTCAATTAAAATCAACTTGAAAACACTGCTACTCCCTAATGCTGGCTGAAGGCAGTGAATTCTTTGCCTTAGCAAACCAATAAAGAAACTTATTTCATTGGCTAATTTGCTTGTGTATTCACTTACAATCAACTTCAATATGATGATTTCACCTAACTCTCTGTGAATGCAGCAATTACTTCAGGTTTGAAAGGTAAGTAAGATTCTTGTTTGTTTGGCTTCTATGCACTTGCTTTCAGTGACATGTCAACACATGGCTTTTACCTAATTCTAAGAAAATGCAGTGCTTTCTTCACTTCACAAACCTAAAAAAAAGTTGTCTGTTCTTTCCTGCTATGCCTGTGTTTTGACTTAAATTGATATTAAAAACAGTGGTTTTACCTAACATGCTGTGAATTCAGCAGTTAATTCAAATTTCAAGTTAAGAAAGAAACTTGTTTGGCTGCTATGTGCTTGCTTTCACTCACAGGTAAACACATGGCTTTTAACTAATGCTAAGAAGATGCAGTGGATTCTTCACTTCAAAAACCTAAATAAGATTTTTTAAAATTTCCTTCTATGCCTGTGTTTTCTATTAAATTCATCTTCAAAACACTGCTTTTACCTAACACCCTGTGATGCAGCAGTTAATTCAATTTTGAAAGTTAAGTAAGATACTTCTTTGTTTGAGTGCTATGCACTTGCTTTCACTCATTATCAATGTAAAAACACTGCTTTTATGTAATGCTATGCCAAAGCACTTGTTTCTTCGGTTTTCAAAACTAAGCAATACTATCTTTTCATTGGCAGCTATGCACTTGTTTTCTCTAACAACGAAAGTCAAAACACTGCTTTTACTATACCAAAATTGCCAGTTCCTCACTTTAGAAATCTAAGTAAGAAACTCACTTCTTACACAGCTATTCATGTACTTTCAATTACAGTCTACTTGAAAACACTGCTTTCCCCTAATGCCCGCTGAATGCAGTGAATTCGTTGCTTTAGAAAAGAAAAGAAAAACTTATTTCATTGGCTGCTTTGCATGTGTATCCACTTAAAATCAACTTCCAGACACTTGTTTCACCTAACTCTTTGTGAATTTAGTAGTTACTTGAAGTTTGAAAGGTATGTAACATTCTTGTTTGTGTGGCTGCTATGCACTTACTTTCATTCACATGTGAACACATGGTTTTTTGTAATGCTAAGCCAAGGCAGTTGTTTCTTCACTTTAAAAACCTTAATAAGATTTGTGTTTCATTTGCTGCTATTCCTGTATTTTCACTTAAATTCATTTTCAGAACCCATGTTTCAAATAACACACTGTGAATGCAGCAGGTAATTCAACTTTACAAGTTAAGTATGATACTTGTTTGGGTCTTATGCACTTGTTTTCACTCATTATGAACATAAAAGCTCTGGTTTTACCTAATGCTATGCCAAAGCACTCGTTTCTCCAGTTTTCAAAACTGAGCAATATACTCATTACATTGAGAGCTCTGAACTTGTTTTCATTTACAACAAATGTCAATACACTGCTTTTACTCTGCCAAAGCTTCCCGTTCCTCAGTTTTGAAATCTAAGTAAGATTCTTTTTTCTTACACTGCTACACATGTGTTTTCAATTACAATCAACTTAAAAACACTGCTTTTCCCCAAAGCTGGATGAATGTAGTGAGTTCTTTGCTTTAGAAAACCAAAAAATTAACTTGTTTCATTGGGTGATTTAGTTGGGTATTCACTTACAGTCAACATCAAGACAATGGTTTCACCTATCTTTCTAAGAAACCAGTAGTTACTCCAATTTTGAAAGGTAAGTTAGATTCCTGTTTGTTTGACTGCTATGCACTTGCTTTCACTCACATGTCAACACATCGCTTTTACCTAATGATTAGCCAATGCAGTGATTTCCTATCTTTGCAAACCTAAATAAGATTTGTATTTTATTTGCTGCTATGCATGTGTTTACACTGAAATTCATCTTCAAACCCTGGTTTTACCTAACATGCTGTGAATGCAGCAGTTAATTCAACTTTCAAAGTTAAGTAAGATACTTGTGTGTTTGGCTGCTAGGTGCTTGCTTTCACTCATTGTCAATGTAAAAACACTGCTTTTACCTAATGCTATGCCAAAGCACTGTTTTTTTTTTTTCAGTTTTGAGAACTAAGCACTATCCTCATTACATTGGCAGCTATGCACTTGTTTTCACTTACAATGAATGTGAAAACACTGCTTTTAGTATGCCAAAGCTGTCGGATCGTCCCTTTTGAAATCTAAGTAATATTCTTCTTTCTTACACTCTTATGCATGTGTTTTCAATTGCAATCACCTTGAAAACATGGCTTTTTCCTAATGCTGGCTGGGTGCTTTAGAAAACAAAAAAAGAAACGTCTTTCATTGGTTGCTTTGCATGTGTATTCAATTGCAATCAACTTCAAAACACTGGTTTCACCTAACTCTCTGTGAATTCAGTAGTTACTTCAAGTTTGAAAGGTAAGTAAGATTCTTCCTTGTTTGGCTGATATGCACTTTCTTTCACTCAGATGTCAAAACACGGTTTTAACTTAATGCTAAGCCAAATCAGTGGTTTCTTCACTTTACAAACCTAAATAAGATTTGTGTTATATTTTCTGCTATGTGTGTGTTTTCACTTAAAATCATCTTCAAAACACTGGTATTACCTAACACGCTGTGAATGCTGCAGTTAATTCAACTTTGAAAATTAAGTAAGACACTTGTTTGTTTGGGTGCTCTGCTCTTGCTTTCACTCATTATCAATATAAAAACACTGCTTTTACCTATTGCTATGCCTAAGCAATGGTTTCTGCAGTTTTCAAAATAAGCAATATACTCATTAAATTGGCAGCTATGCACTCCTTTTCACTTACAAAGAATATCAAAACACTGCTTTTACTATGCCAAAGCTGCTGGTTCCTCACTTTTGAACTCTAAGTAAGAGTCTTGGTTCTTACACTGCTTTGCATGTGTTTTCAATTACAATCAAGTTGAGAACACTGCATTTCCCTTACGCTGTTAGAATGAAGGGAGCTCTTTGCTTTAGAAAAATAAGAAAGAACTAGTTTAATTGGCTGATTTGTTGTGTATTCACTTACAATCAAATTCAACACACTGCTTTCATCTAACACTCTGTGAATGCAGTAGTTACTTCAAGTTTGAAAAGTAAGTAAGATTCTTGTTTGTTTGGCTGCTATGAAGCTGCTTTCACTCACATGTCAACAGATGGCTTTACCTAATGCTAAGCCAATGCAGTGGTTTCTTCACTTTACAAACCTAAATAAGGTTTGTGTTTTATTTGTTGCTATGCCTGTGTTTTCACTTAAAATCATCTTTAAAACACCGGTTTTACCTACCATGCTGTTAATGCAGCAGATAATTTAACTTTGATAGTTAAGTAAGGTCCTTGTTTGTTTGGCTTCCAGGCACTTGCTTTCACTCATTATCAATGTAAAAGCACAGCTTTTACCTAATGCATTGCCAAGCACTGGTTTCTTCAGTTTTCATTTTTTTTAATTGTTCATAAAAATCAAGATTTTTCACAGTACATACCAATATTTGTAAAATGATATTCAAATATATATGCATATATGTGTATTTTCTTACATAAATGTTATTTTATATATATATATATATATATTTTAAAGTTGCTTAGATTACCTAATTATTACTCAGAAATTACAAGGCTTCCCATGTTCTCCGCCTCCCACACCTCCCATAACATCCCACACCAATATCCTTCATCAGTGTGGAACATCACCCATAATGGATATACACATCCTGGTGCTTTGCCACCAAGCATAGACCACATTTCACATCATAGACCACCCTGTCTCCCACACAGTTCTGCTTGGTATATGCTGAAGTAAAATGGCCTACATCTGTTGCCACAATGCCACTCATGACAACCCCCAAGTCCCCAAAAAACCCTGTATTTTGACTGCCTCTCCCCTCCCTGCCCCAAAAATGTCCAGTGGCCACTGTCTCCAGCTCACTGTTACAATTTCTTCCATTGCTTGAATCACAATATACGACAGAACACCACCAAGTCCATTCTAGTCCATAGCTCTTCCCCCAATTCTGGGGGTTTGGGGATGGTGATGTCCACTCCACCTCCAAGTGAGAGAAGGTTTATATTCCATGGATACGGTGGATGGGATTATCCTGCCTGCAGCTGCAGGCACTCTCCATTCCCTGGGATGGCCGTTGCCCATAATCGTCTCCTCGCTGTGTGACTTGGATGAGTCCATTGAGCTATAGGGTAGGGGTTGCAGCTGCACCGAGATTGCAGGCACAGCTGGCACATAGGTAGGCCAGAGTCTCCAGTCTCTGGAGGTACACTTAAAAACTCAAGCGTCACATATAAGTTTGAATAGAAGGGACTAAGGGACCATGTGCAGGGAGGTCTTCACGCTGTGAATGCAGCAGTCAATTTAACTATGAAAGTTAAATAAGATCCTCGTTTGTTTGGCTGCTCTGCACTTTGTTTCACTCATTATCAATGTAAAACACTGCTATACCTAATGCTTTGCCAAAGCACTGGTTTCTTCAGTTTTCAAAACTAAGCAATATACTCCTTACATTGGCCACTAAGCACTGAATTTCATTTACAATGTATGTGAAAACACTGTTTTTACTATGCTAAAACTGCCGGTTCCCCACTTTTGAAATGTATGTAATATTCTTGTTTCTTAAAATGCTGTTCCTGTGGTTCCACTTAAAATCATAATCTGAACACTGTTTTTCCCTAACACACTGTAAATGCAGGAGTTAATTCAACTTTGAAAGTTAAATAAGATACTCATTTTTTTGGCTGCTATGAGCATTGTTTCACTCATTATCAATGTAAAAACACTGCTTTTATCTAATGTTATGCCTAAGCCCTGAGTTCTTTAGTTTTCAAAACTAAGCAATATACTCATTACATTAGCAGCTTCGCCCTTGTTTTCACTTACAATGAATTTCAAAGCACTGCTTGTACTATGCCAAAGTTGCAGTTTTTCACTTTTGAAATCTAAGTAAAATTCTTGTTTCTTACATTGCTCTGCACGTGGTTTCACCTACAAGCAACTTGGAAACACTGCTTTTCCATTTTGCTGGCTTAATGCAGTGAGTTCTTTGGTTTAGAAAACCAAAAAATAAACTTATTTCATTGGCGGCTTTGCATGTGTATTCACTTACATTGATCTCCAAGACACTGGTTTCAGATAACTCTCTGTGAAAGCAGTGGTTACTTCAAGTTTGAAAGGCAAGTTAGATTCTTGTTTGTTTGGCTCCTATGCAGTTGCTTTCACTCACATATCAACACACAGATTTAACCTAATGCTAAGCCAAGGCAGTAGTTTCTTCAATTTAGAAACCTAAATAAGATTTGTGTTTTAATAGCTGCTAAGCATGTGTCTTCAATTAAAATCATCTTCAAATACTGGTTTTACCTAACATGCTGTGAATGCAGGAGTTAATTCAACATTGAAAGTTATGGAAGATACTTGTGTGTTTGGCTGCTTTGCACATGCTTTCTCTCATTACCAATGTAAAAACACTGCTTTTCTCTAATGCTATGACAAAGCATTGGTTTCTTCACTTTTCAAAACTAAGCAGAATACTCATTACACTGGCAGTAATGCCCTTGTTTTTATTTATATTGAATGTCAAAATACTGCTTTTAGTATGCCAAAGCTGCAGTTTCTTCACTTTTGAATCTAAGTTAGATTCTTGTTTCTTACTCTGTTATGCACATGTTTTCACTTACAATCATCTTGAAAACACTGCTTTTCCCTAACACTGGCTGAATACAGTGAGTTTTTGGTTTAGAAAACCAGAAAAGAAATTTTTTGGTTTAGAAAACCAAAAAAGAAATTTGTTTCATTGGCTACTTTTCCCTGTGCATTCCCTTGCAATCAACTTCCAAAAACTGGTTTCACATAACAGTCTGTGAGTGGTCTAGTTACTTCAAGATTGAAAGGTAGGTAAGATACTTGTCTGTTTGGCTGGTATGTGCTTGCTTTCACTCACACGTCAACACAAGGTATTTACCTAATGCTAAGCCAAAGCAGTTGTTTCTTCACTTTAGAAACCTAAGCAAGATTTGTGATTTACTGGCTGCTATGCCTTTGTTTTCACTTAAAATCATCTTCAAAACACTTGTTTTACCTTACATGCTGTGAATGCAGGAGTTAATTCAACTTTGAAAGTTAAGTAAGATATTTGTTTGGCTGCTATGTGCTTGCATTCACTCATTATCAATGTAAAAACACTGCTTTTACCTAATACGAGGCCAAAGCACAAGTCTCTTCAGTTTTCAAAACTAAACAATATACTCATTACATTTGCAGCTCTGCACTTGTTTTCACATAAAATGAAGGTCAAAGCGCTGCTTTCAGTATGCCAATGCTCCATTTTCTTCACTTTTGAATTGTAAGTAACTGTCTTGTTTCTTATACAGCTATGCACGTGTTTTCACTTACATTCAACTTGAAAACACTGCTTTTCCCTAATGCTGGCTGAATGCAGTGAGTTCTTTGGTTTGAAAACCAAAAAAATATCTTGTTTCATTGGCTGCTTTGCATGTGTATTCACTTACAATTAACTTCAAGTCACTGGTTACATTTAACTCTTTGTGAATACAGTAGTTACTTCAAGTTTGAAAGGTAAGTAAGATTCTTATCTGTTTGGGTACTATGCACTTGCTTTCACTCACATGTCAACACATGGCTTTTACATAATTCTAAGCCAATGCAGTGGTTTATTCACATTACAAACATAAATAAGTTTTGTGTTTTATTTGCTGCTATGCATGTGTTTTCACTTAAAGTCCTCTTCAAAACACAGGTTTTACCTAACACTCTGTGAATGCAGGAGTTAATTCAACTTTGAAAATTAAGTAGGATTCTTCTTTATTTGGCAGCTATGTGCTTGCTTTCACTCATTATCAATGAAAAAAACACTTCTTTTACCTAATGCTATGCTTAATCACTGGTTTTCCATTTTCCTGTACTGCTAAAATAAAATACCTGTTAATTAATGTAATCATGGTAATTGTACGGTGTAAGAAATTTAGTTTGAGTCAGTTCTCAAGATCATTCTAGTAGCTTATATAGTAAAATGTATAGAATATATTTTTATTTCTAAAGAAACAGACAGTAACTTTGCCCTAGAATGAAATGACTGCTTATAAAGAAAAGTTAAAATATAAAACAAAACCTGAATGAATACAGGAAGTGCAGAAGGTTCATGAAAAAGAAATTTTTGTGGTGAGTAAAATTTATTAGGTCTATCTATAAAGTTTTAAATGCTGTAATATTAAATAGTATACAGACGCAAAGTTAAAATTTTGTTCTTTCTCTGTTAAAATAACAAAATTCTCCAAACCAGTGGTCTGTTTCAGCAAAAGATTACAAAAAGTCTTTCTCCTGACTAAACAGTATACAAAAGAAAATATATCTGTATTAGTCAGCCAAAGGGGTGCTAATGTGAAATACCAAAAATGGGTTGGTCTTTATAAAGGGTATTTATTTGGGGTAGAAGTTCACAGTTACCAGGCCATAAAGCACAAGTTTCTTCCCTCACCAAAGTCCATTGTCACATGTTGGAGCAAGACAGCTGCCGACGTTTGCCCAGGGTTCAGGCTTCTTGGCTTCC
>JAQZBX010018160.1:9147-34977 GCA_029593785.1 Cabassous unicinctus | reverse complement strand
AAATAGTCTTTTGTTAGATATATGTATACATATATTTTCCCCTGGCCTGTGGCCTGACTGCTTATTTCTAAATGGAGTTATTTGATAAGCAAAAGTTTTAAATTTTGATCAAGTTCATATTACCCTTTGTTTTATGATTACTGTTTCTCCATCCTATGTAAGAAATCTTTGCCTATCCAAGGTCACAACACTATTCTGTTTTCTTCACAGAAGCTTTATGGTTTGGCTTTTATGTTTAGTTCTTTGATCCTTCTTGTATTAATTTTTGTATATATGGTAAGGTAGGTGTTGAGGTTTTTGTTTTTTGTTTTTCCCTTTCACATATAGATATCTAATTGTTCCAGGATCAATTTTTTAAAAAGTAGTATTATTTTTCCACTGATGGCTACAGGTTTTAATTGTAAAGTTAACTGACCTCCACTACTTTTAGCATCATAGGAAATGCCACTCTATATGAAATTAGTCTAGGCACACAGTGCTCTGTCCCTGATAGACACCAAGCACTGGGGGAGCAATTACTGTCCTTCAAGGTATTTGCTAAAATAGATGAGGATGTTCTCTGAATATTCCTATTTTCTCTAAACATATCCATAAATAGCAGACTAGCATCCATAAATAGCAGACTGCTGCCAGGTCCTGCCTATGGATGTGTATGTGGTGTCCTACACAAGAATAGCCAGCTGAAGAGGACTAAAGAGAGTTGAAATCCAGCACTTGCTCCTGCTGGCCAAGCAGGTCTTCCTCGGGGGCACAGGTGGGAAAGGAGTGGCAATTGAAAGGTGAAAGGGGTTCCTTTGTCAACAAGTACACATATAGGAGGCACTTTTTGGTACTTCACTTAGAGGAAAGACTTTAAGGTTCACACAGAGGTGACACATTTTCTAATTTGTATGAAGGTGTTCTATATGCCAACATAAGCTCTGCATTGCTTACCTTACCATTCCTGAGCCTGCAATAGCCAGTTACTGAGGCCTCTAATTGAAACAATTTCTTCATTTTAAAACTTTGGAGAGGCAGTAGGCCCCTTGCCTCTGCTTTCTCATTCACGTTTTGATATTTTTCCTTTCATTGGCTGTATTTTGTCTTATCACTTACTTTATAGTCACAGCACTCAGAACAATCTCTTCCCCAGCTAAGGACACTAGGAAATCCATATAATTACAATATCTATAACAGATGTTACAATGACTCTGTAATGTCCAATAATATCAGTGTATTTTAATCTAAACAATAAATGTGTAGAGGGACACCTAAGGACATTCTACTAAACTTTTAGAAGACCAGCTTCATCTTTCCCTCCTCTTCCCAATCTTCCCAATTTCTTGGTTCTGGATACCCTCTTTTGCCATCCTCTCCTTGCTCTCAGCCTTCATAATAGAAATGGACATGGATTTTGACAGCCTAGATTGGCATGGTGCTTACAGAACTTTCAAGCATCTGCTTAACTCTCTGTTTATTTCTATAAGGGACCTAGTGAAATTTCTATTCACTTTTCTCCCTTTAGAGTTGAAGAAAGAAGTTTGAAGACTTGTCCAAGTTTACACAGATAGTTAGGAACAGAGCTGTGTACTGAACCTCGGTGTCTCCAAGTTAGACTTGGAAACAACCTGCTCGCTTATCACCCCCACCCCTTAGTTTCAAACTCCTTTCATGTTAAACAGAAACTCGTCTCACTCTTCTCTTCGGGAAGAGCAGATGAAGGTTGGAAGAAAAGGGGAATGATTGGGAAAGGGTGAATATTTGACAAAGAGGAAAAGTCCTGAAATTTTTACCTTATAGAGTGGCAGAGGAAATTGACTAAGAAAAAAAGAGCACTATTGCTAGGTAATACAGAAAGCCCACTTGAAATTTGTGGCCATAAAATTAAAGTACGATTAGCTAGCACAGTGGTGTGATTTCTTTCCCCAACCAAATTCAGCTATTTGGATGAATGTGCAAAAAGATCAATGTTTTGTATTTAATTAGGTTTTAAGTTTTGTTCTCAAGTAAGAAAGAGGGAGAGAGGAGCAGAGAAGGTGAGAATGTTATGCAAGGGAAGGATTATGCTGAAAAACCATGGCATCTTAATTGTAAGGAAGTGAGTGAAGACATCAGTGTAAAAGGATTGGTCCTGATGGGGCCAAAAAATTGTTGCAGGGTACATATCAGAGGAAGTGAATTTAAAATATAAGAGACAGGGATTATTGAAGTAGAAATTTTGGTGGTTAAGTTACTGGTAGGTTTAAATTTTACAAGAGTAGATGTAGAACAAAAAAGAGTGAGCCACTTCATAGAATTACCCGTGAATAATAGAGAATGGAAGTTTGGTATATGACTAGAAATAAAGAGTGGTAGTAGATAATATAGTCTAATGAGGAGATTCAGAGGAGCTAGGGATTTTAAAAGAGGCAATAAGGTGCAAATATATCAACCCAATCTCAAGGCCCTATCTTCGATTGGGTATGAGAAAAATGCAGTCACCATTTAAGACAGATACTGCATTATCTGGATCCTCAAGTGATGGGCAGATTTCTATTAGCATGAAGAGGTAAAGGGGAAGTTCAGAGATACGGGAAATTTTAATGATGGCAGACTGAGAGTTCCAGGGGCAAACCAGACAACGTGGGAGTGAGTGAATAGCTGAGCCAGATTAGGGACAGGTAGATCCATATGGGGAGATGGATAAGTAGATAGTATGAACTTCCAGTGGAGACAGGGTGAGAGGCATGATGGTACCAGGTCTGCTGGTTTCTTGGGGGAAGGTGGGCATTAAATGTGTGTGTGTCTGTGTGTGTACTTATGTCTACATAAACACACACATATACATACACATACACACAATAAGTATAAGTTTTATCCAAACTAAAACAACATAAAATTCCCTAGTATCTCATGAGCTAGGGGAAATATATAAGTTTCCAAAAAATAGATTTATTTACTTCTGTGTCTCATCATCTATTTTTATCTTAGAACAGGATAAGATACTGAAATAGGAAATGGTTGGAATGACGTCATTGTGAAAGTAACTCAGAAACATGGAGATACAGTGGCAGGAAGGACTGCCTGAATTGTTTCAGCTTTCTTTTTAATGCAGTGCTCTGTCTTTCTTGGATACAGTCACATTCATGAGAATGAAAGGAGAGAATCACAGAGCAACAACAACCTAACAGAAATATTGCATTTTCAAGAAAAGAAATAATCAAGAAAAGTAAAACAAAGTGCTTCTCATTTCCTCTAGGGATTCCTGTTATATAATTTCCATTTTAAATGAAGCAAAAATACTTCCAATAAGGAGAGAAACACTTAAAAATTAAGAAACACTTATTCAAGTTAATGCGTCTGAATAGTATCAAGAAAAAATTTCCCCCAAGAGGTCATTATTATTCAAAAATTACTCTAATTAGGTCATGAATACATTAGGCCTTATTCAGTGCCAACAAGGTAAAAAATAGAATTTGAAATATGACATGCATAACACTACCAACCTGTTAGGGCGATTTTATTCCAAAATGCCATTAAAAGCTGAATAGGTCACCCATAGGGAAGTAACTGGTACAACACTCTTGTAACTGATTAAAGGGTCTTTTATTTTGGCATATTTTTTTCTTTCTTTGAAAAGGGGTCTTTCTAGATAGAGGGAGAAAGAAACACACACACACACATGATTCTGACTGGGTGCCTGTTTGGCTGTTTTAAGACAATAAAATAGGAAAGAGGAAAACAAGAGCTCTTGATCTTTCAAATGTACACACTTGCAGACAAGAACAAATTGCACAGACTACCTTAAGGAAATATTAAAAGGGTATAGACATTTCCTGGTGTGATCTGTTTTCCATTCAGTTACACCATCTCTGTAGTTTCTTAGCATATCTGCTACATAGGCAATTCTACATTTAACTAGAAAATAGAATGAAATTTTCATGAGTTAGTAATGCCCAAAGTAAGAGGCTAGAAGATTAGAAGTTTTCTTTCTTTAAAATTTTTTGAAGAAACATAACAGAATCTAATAGAGTTTGATGACTGACTTTGTTAAACTCCAGTAAGCCTTATTAAATTAAATACATGCAACCTAGCTAGAAAAGCATTCACAGGGTTTACACATGCCTCTATTCCCTCTTAAAGGCATAGAAAGCATAGAAAGTTGGGACATTGCAAAGGTTTCATCAGTTGTAGCATGACTTCTCATTGTCCCCTTTGATCACATATAGTGAATGCAGTTTTATGTAATTGTGTTTGCAACATGACATCATCAAAATTGCCTTATTTAAAACAAAACCTGTTAAAATCTTCATAATATACACAAGATTTCCATCTCAATGACATGACACCAAAATAGGAGGAACCTGGAAATTCACGTTTTTATCTCATTATTATTACCTTATAAATATTCCATGTCTTAGGGGACCACATACATCAGATGTCTAATAATTTCACTCTGTGATTCTTGATGACACTAGGATTAATTCATGTTCTCATTCCCTCATTTAGCCATTCATTCATTTAGTGATATATATATATAAAACTTTTTATTGTGACACAATAGCAGATTAACAAAAATTTGCAAGATTTCTCATTTTATCTTCATTCAGATTCCCAAATGTGTATGTAGGTATATTTATGTATGTATATCTATTTTCCCTTTGAACCACTTGAGAGTAAGCTGCCAACATCTTGACTGTTTACCCATAAACACTTCAGTACAAATTTCCGAAAAGCAAGGAACTTCTTCTACATAACCACAGTATAATTATCAAAATCAGGGAAGTAACATTGATGATAATATCTTCTAATCTGCAGACCTTATTTGGATTTTACCAATTGTCCCAACAAATACGTTTTGAACACTTAGGTCTCTGTTGTACCTAGCAAAAAGGATAAAGAACTTTTCAGAAAGTGAAAAATTCCAATTTAGGGATAACATACTCCAAACATTTTAATTCAATAAATAGGCAATTGTTGTCACTTTGCATATGGAATAAATAGTAGTAGTTCCTGTGGCAGTTTGAAATTATTTCATGAATCCCAAAAAGAGAAAGATTATATTTGTGAAATAATCTATTCCTGTGGGTGTGAGACTCTTTCAATTGGACTATGTCAGTGAGATGTGACTCAGGTTGAGTCTCTGCCCTCTTGCTGGGTCTGATAGAAACATATACAGATTGGGGGGGGTTAAAAATGGATAAAAGTAAATAAAGAAAGAAAGAAATCCTTTAAAAAATGTATAGGGGAGGAAGATAAGGACTATAGTAAGTAGTACTACTTTGACAATGCTCTTTCATGATTTCTTAACAGATGTTTCTGAACAATGTGGGATGTTTGGGGGGCATGATATGTGGGACACCTGCATGATGTTATGCATGTTTGTTGTGTAAGTTCATGATGTTTACTGAACACTTATAGTTTATGTATGTTCATGTATGAATGATATACTTCAATAAATTGTTTAAAAAAACAAAAAACAGATTCAGATAAAGGAAGCTGCCATATTATATTTGACCCTGCCATGTGAGAGAAAGCTTCTGCACACAGCTAAGATGCAAGGAAAGAAGCCCAGGAGAGGCTCAAAGAGCTGAGACCTGATAGCTTACAGCTGAACTTGGGAAGAAAGTGAAGCCACCAAGACAGAGAAAGGAGGCCCTGTAAAAGACAACCTCTATGCCAGGTTTGCCTACAGCTGCAGAAAGGTGGAGACCTCAGCAAAGATCTGTGGTCATCTTGCTTTCCCACATGGCAGCTGACTGGTGAGAAAGCATCTCTTATGGTGCCTAGAGCTGGACTTTTCATGGCCTTGAACTGTAAACTTTTACCCCAAACAAACTCCCTTTATAAAAGCCAACACATTTCTGATACTTTGCATAGGCACCTCTTTGGCAAACTGAAACAGAGATTGATACCAGGATAGTGGGGTCATGCTGCTATGCTTACCGAAAATGCTGGAACAGTTTAATAAATGGGTAAGGAGTATTTTTTGGGGGAATTATGAGATGGTTGATATAAAAGGCTGAGACTGCTCTGAAGACTGTTGATAGGATTATGGACCCTAAAGTTGTTTCCAATCAGACCTTAGAAGGAAATGATGAAACTATTATTGGAAAGCAGAGGAAAGGTGATCCTCGTTTTAAAGTGTCAGAGAACTTGGAAAAATTGACTCCTGATGTTAGATGGAAGGCAGGATTTGAAAATGATGAGCTTCCCCATTTAGCTGAGGAAACTTCCAAAGTAAATGTGGAAAATGCAGGCTGGCTTCTCCTTGCGGTTTATAGCAAACTGGAAGAAGAAAGAGATAAGATGAGAACTAAACTGTTGGCCACAAAGTAAACAGAGACTGATTTGGAAATTCCAAGCTTTCAGAAAACAAGTCCCCAGAGAACAGTACCCCATGTGAAGACTTATCTAAACTTGGTACTAGTCAGTCAGGATTGGAAATGCAGTTATTTAGGAAGGACTTGTGGAAAGTCTTACTGTCTGATGGCTTGGACCCGTTTCCTGCATCCTAAACCAACAAGCTTTTTGTAAGATCTGTATGAATGAAACCACTGTCAGCCTGGACTAACAAGTACAAAGAGGGGAGAGATTCAAGAAAAAATGGCTTCATGAGGAAAGCCATAGAAGCTGAGTCTAGAATTAAGACATCTACCTGGGTCAAGAGAGGGACCCCATCCATGTATGCAGAAAGGGTGTGTTTGTCTGGCATTTGAAGAGGGTGGATATTCCAGCCCATTGTTCAGGGAGAGTGTGGCCACCTCAGTCTACAGAGAGGGTGGAGTGCTTTCCCCAGTGGTTGGTGAGAGTTAGGTTGCCACTTCACTGTTCTGAGGGGTTTGGACCTGTATGCCAGAGATGAGGGAGAATGTTGCCACCACCTCACTGTACTAAGGGGGTTGAGACTGACCCCAGAGACTGGAGAAAGTGTGGCCATCACCCCAACGGTTTTGGCAGGTGAGGTCTGGAGCTCAGTCATCACCCAAATGCTTGAAGAGGGTGAAACTGAAAGTATGGTTGCTGGCCAAGTCTGTGGAAGGGGTGGGCCCTCATGAGACTCCAAGGAGAAGATATCATCCTAAGGATGACTCTCAGACTTTGAAATCTAATGGAATATGCCCTGCAAGGTTTTGGAACTGGTGGGGACCCATGATACCTGTCCCTCCCCCTCTTCTCTCCTTATTGTAATGCAAATGTTTATGCTTGTCCCTCCTTTGTATATTGGAAGCAGATAACTTGTTTTGTAAGTTTCCCAGGTCTACAGCCAGAGGAAATTTCTGCCCCAAGACAAACTGCATGCCTATAACTGATTTTTATGTTATTTTGTATTTAGCATTATGACATAAATGATTTAAGGGTTTTGAAATATTGTGATGTAATGAATGTATTTTGCATATGGAAAGAACATGTCTTTTTGGGATTCAGAGTGTAGAGTGTGGCAGTTTGAAATTATTTTATGAATTCCCAAAAGAGAAGGATTAAGTTTTAAAATAATCTATTCCTGTGGGTGTGAGACCGTTTCAATTGGACATCAGTGAGGTGTGACTCAGGTTGAGTCTCTGCCTTCTTCCTGGGGCTGATAAAAACAGGCACAGATAAAGGAAGCCACTGTATTATATTTGACCCTGCCATGTGAGAGAAAGCTTCCACACACAGCTAAGATGCAAGGAGAGAAGCCCCAGAGAGGCTCCAAGAGCTGAGGCCCAGGCAGAAATAAGGTCTGAGAGCTTACAGCAGAACTTGGGAAGAAAGCAGAGCCACCAAGACTGAGAGAGGAGCCCCGGTAAGAGACAAGCCCTATACCAGGTTTGCCTACAACTGCAGAAAATTGGAGATCTCAACAGAGATCTATGGATATCTGGCTTTAACACATGGTAGATGACTGGGGACAAAGAACCTCTTATAGTGCCTTGAGTTGGACTTTTCATGGCCTTGAAACTATAAACTTTTATCCCAAATAAATCTCCTTTATAAAAGCCAAAACATTTCTGGTACCGTGCATCAGTAGCCCTTTGGCAAACTAAAACAGTTCCCATGGTTGAGAATTCACAATGGGTCAGGCACTATACTAACGTCTTTATGGGAATGCTCAAATTTCACCCTCATGACAATCTTGTAAGGTATATATTATTTTATAGAGGAAGAAACAAGGGCTTGGAGAGATTCAATGACTTGCTTGGTCACACAACACATGAGTTGAAAATCTGGAAATATAATCCAAATCTGTCTGGCTCCAAAGCCAAATTCTTATTCATTACACCATATTCCTCATAATATGAAACAACAGACACTGATAATGCATGCCCTACTGTCCTGGTGCTTATAATCTTCCTAAGGCTAAATACACGAGTACATTCAAACTCAGACTGTTAAGAGTGTGAAGGAACCTTAAAATTCATCTTCATGTGAAGTGGTAACACAACTGCTACCCTGCCCAATTGTCCTTCAGTCCCCCTACTTCTCACTTGTTTTCTCCATAGCACCTATCACATCTCACTAGGTAATATACAAATGTATTATGCTAATGTTTTTTGTCTCCCCACAGGGATGTAACTACAAGGGAGCAGCCAGTTGTGTGTATTTTTTCCCCCATTGCTGAGTTCGCAGTACATGGGAAAATGCCTTGCACAAAGTGGGCATTGGTAAAATATTTGTTGAATGAATCATTGAATTACTTCAGCTGCTTAATTTTATGGACAAGGAAAGTGAAGCACAAAGAGATTGAGTTGTTCAAAGTCAGAGTAATTTAATGACATTAAATGCGATTTAGTTGAGTGTCACCGTATATAAAAAGGAGTCACAATGACTGACACAAACAACAAACATTGAATCCCACAAGAGCACAGAAGAGGAAGAAATCAGGATGATCAGAATGCGGTGAGATGGGAGATTTCAGTAAAGGGAAGAGCCAGAGTGGACCAGAAGGAATAACGACAAAGGTTTTTATAAATGAAGACACTGGGAGAGAAATTAACAGAGCATGTTAGATGACCAAATATAGAGAAGGGTTCATTTTGGGAAAGGATGAAAGATCAGGCTTGGAGGGAATAAAGCTGCCAGATTTTGGAAGACCTTAACTTCATGTAGAAAAGTTTACATTCCTCTAGGCAATTTAAGTTGGATATTTTCTGGCAGCAAAACCAATTAACCCATCAATGACAAAAAGACTTAGCCCATTTCCACTGTAAGAAAAAGATTTACAGTTAGTAGTGTATTCAGAATTAAACAGTGATTTTTTTCAGGGCCAATTTATATGTATACTTCTTATTTTCTGAGTTAGTCTCTGTTTTTAATGAATTTGATAACTCATAGCTCAGGAAATGATTGACTATATCATACCTTCAATTGAGGTTCAGTAGTTCCAATAAACAGAGATACATAAAATATTTTAGCTGAGTAAAATACTAAATAATAGAAGACAGATGGCAAAAAGAATAGACAAGGAAGAGAAAATGTATATGGTTAACATATGGCACAAGCTGCTAAAGAAACCAGAGTTTAACCATTGAGGTATTTCCCTTTTGATTTCAGTATTGCCTTAGTTTTCCAGGCTGCCACATAATGGGTTGGCTGAAACCATGGGAATTTTCTGGCTCATGATTTTGAGGCTAGGAGAAGTCCAAAATGGAGACATCAGCAAGGCAATGCTTTCTCTCCAGAGTCTGCAACATTTGGCTTGTATCCCTGCCTCACTGCCCTTGACCATAATCTCTCTTCTGGGTTCAGCTGACTTCTGGCTGCTAGCCCCTCCCCATGGCTTCTGGTTTCTTTCTTTTATGAAGCCTCCAGTAATTTCAATTATGGTCCAACCTCATTCAGTTGGGCCACACCTTACCTTAAAACATCATCTTCAGGAGAGATTTTATTTATAATGCAGTCACACCCACAAGGACGTGGATAAAGATTTTTAAAATGTCTAAATTGGGGTACACAAATCTACCACAAGTATATACAAATCTATCCCAGAATCAGGGTAGTGCAAATTCTGGAGTAGTCATCTCTACCATTCTGACTTAGAAGCCTGGTCACTGAAACTATCTGCACTGACATAGGTGAAGAGGGACATGAAGATACAGTATGACTTATCTCCTCTGAAAAACAAAAGTTTGTTTGCTTTGCATCATATTGTTTACAAAGTCTCTTTTTATAATTATCTTAAATTTGTTGAATGTTATCGTCCTCATGTTACAGATGAGAAAACTGAGGATCGGAGGAGTTAAGTGAATGTCCAAGAACATCCAGTGAAGATAAGAACCAGGATTTTATGTGTAAATCCTCTGGCTTCAGGATTTCTTCTTTTTCCCTTGTATTATGGTCCATGTACCCAAATCATTTTTCTCTCCCAGATTGCCTCTGTGATGCAAGTAGGGACTATACTTCCTCATTTGATTTATAGTTACACAATGGTTGGGAATAGTGCCTTTTCTTCTAATATTTGTGAGACAATTCTTGATACCATTACCAAGTTAGAGAGGGGGTAAAGACATCCCATTTTTGCTACTGGCACATGTCTCCCTCCTTCATACACTGCTTAAAAATATTGATTAATGTTGTTGTTTTTGTTACCACTAATGTAACACACATTGCTCAAACAACAGGTCAGAAATTTAAGGTAGAAGGAACATAAAAATCTTCCTGCTTCATACTCCATTCTCCATTCCCTGTTTCCACTTCCAAAGGAAACCTCTGCTTTCAGTTTTTTTCTGATACTTTCTCCTAGTATTTCTTATACAAATGGGACCATGATTACTTCTTTTATTTTTCAATAGATCTTGACCACTTTTTTATTTTATGTATATCAAATTACTACATTTCAGTGCATGAATGTAGCAAATTTAACCAGTCCCTTATTCATACTTATTTGGCTTTTCCCCCCAGTTTTCTTGCTATTAAAAACAATGTTGCAATGAATATCACTGGGCACAAATCTTTGGGCACAGTTACAAGTAAATCTATTGAAGAAAATCTTAAAAGTGGAACTGATGGTTAAATAAGTATTCTGAGTTAATAATTTGATAAATTTTGCCAATATTTTCTTCAAATATGTCTGCAAATTTACATTCCCATAACAGGAATATATTAGTGCCCTCTTTCCTATGTTCATTCTTATGAATTCTGGTTGTTACAGAATGTTCTAATCTTTGCCAATCTTATTGATATATAACTGTTGTTTTAATTTGCATTTATTTGATTATTTAAATGAGAGTCACCAAATATTCACATCTATATTAATCATGCATAACTCCTTTTCTGTGTGGTACCTGTTCATGCCTTTTGCCTATTTATTGTTCTTTTATTTTATTTTTACTAAATTGCAATTGCTTCTTGTATATTAGAGAAATTCACTATTTGTCTTTCTTATTTACTGTAACTACTATTCCCTAGTTTATCATTTATCTTTTTCTTGACTTTTCCCCATTATACAGATATTTAATATATTTATCCCCAATATATGATTTTTTAATTTATACCTACTTTTATTTTTTCTCCATCTTTACAGAGACCTTCACCACTTCCAAATTAAAGGAAAAATACATTCATAAATTCTTGTAGTCTTTTAGGGTTTCATGTAATATTTAAACAATTGATTCATCTGGAATTCATTATGATGCAAGGAATGGGGTATGAATAATTTTTTTTTTTTTCAAATTGTCTGTCAGTTACCCCATCACTATTAAATGAATCTAATTTGTCTCTCACCATTAGGATATAAATTCTCATATAAAGCTAGTCTACTTGTGACTTCCTTATTCTCTTCCATTACTGTGTTTGCCCATTTTTATGTCAATATCAAATTAATTTTTAATACTTAAACTATGGAAAATGTTTCAATTTTTTTTTTAGTTTCCCACCTTTCACAAATTATTTTAGAAATATTCTGAATATTTGTAAATTTCTTTTTCTTGAAAAACTTTGCTTACTATTATTTTGTCACATTCCCCAAAAGTCTTGTTGACATTTTGAGATAGAATTCATACATTATTTTAAGCATAGTTATTATTTTTATAAAATTGAGTCGACCTATTTTAAAACAGGGTATGCGTTTCCATCCTACTGCTCAGCAGAGTTCTAACATTTTCTTCATATTGGACCTGAACATTTTTTATTACATTAGCTCTAAGATATTGCAGTTTTCTTATTGTTCTAATGAGTTGAATATTTCTTCCACTTACTTTCTATTTATTTAAATGGTTTTGTATATTAATATTGCATTCACTTTTTAGATTTACTTATTATTTCTAGTAGCTTTTAATTGCTTTATATGGGTAACAGGACACGCATTCATATTATGTACAAATATTTATGTCACTTATTTTACTCTTCTGTCAAACTTCATAGTCTAAAGCAACCAGAATATTCCTTGCTTATGATTTGGAAGGCTAAATATGCCAAGATGTCACTTCTACCAAAAATGAATTACAGATGCTATGCAATCCCAATGAAAATTACAACAAACAACTTTGCAGAAATGTAAAAGAGAGTTGATAAATTTATTTGGAAGGATAAGCTGTCCCAAAAAGCCAAAACCATCATGAAAAACAAACTTGGAGGACACATACTTCTTGACTTTAAAACTTATTACAAAGATACAGTGGTCAAAAAAACATGGTCCTGGCACAAGAATAGACATATACACCAATAAAATTGAATAAACCCTTAGAAATATTCAGAAATAGACTCTCACAACTATGGCCAATTGATTTTTTACAAGGCTGAGAAGTCCACTCAATGGGGAAAGAATAGTCTCTTCAATAAATGATGCTGAGAGAACTGGATATCCATATGTAAAAGAATGATGGAGGACCCTGATCTCATAACATACACAAAAATTAACTGAAAAGGTATAAAGACCTAAAAGAACTAGGAAGCTAAGATTTCTAGAAGAAAACATAGGGAGGATTATCAGCGTCTTGTGTTGGACAGTGGTTTCTTAGACTTTCTACCCAAAGCACAAGCAATGAAAGAAAAATAGATAAAAAAAGACCTCATCAAAATTAAAGACCTGTGCCTAAAATGATTTCATCATGAAAGTGGAAAGACAACTTACTCCATCGGAGAAAATAATTGGAAAGCATATATCCAATAAGGGTTTAATATCCAGAATATATAAAGAAATCCTAAACCTCAACAATACAATGAAAGACAATCCAGTTAAACATGGGCAAAAGACTTAAATCTCCAAAGAGTATATGCAAATGGCCAGAAAGCACATGAAAAGATGCTCACCATCGTTAGCTATAATGGATATGCAACTCAAAACCAAAATGAAATACCATTTCATACCCACTAGAATGGCTGTAATTTAAAAATGGAAAATAAAACAGTATCGGAGAGGATGTGGAGATATAGAAAGACCCATTCATTTCTGGTGGTACAGTAAAATGGCCACACAGCAGCAGTTGGACTTTGCAATATGGAGAATACATTCCCTTTGAAAATTCTGTGATGACCGGTCACCATGGTTATCTCATGATGCACATATGGCTCACGGTTCTAACTGTCACTGCCCAGAGAGATTTGAAGTTGGTAGCAGTTGGAAAAGCTCCCAGCTTAGTTTCTACAGTTCATAGAGATGGGAAATCTCAATTGCTGCTCGAGAGGTATGATCATATTCAACTACTTAATTAATTCAATTCCCCTAAATTTGGCAGTAATTTTCCCACAAAATATTATCCACATTTCTTTTAATTTCTAATTTCTAAATTTTCCTACAGAGTTTTATGTGTGATGTATACTTTCTCTTAATCCTTAATTTATATTTTAGATCCTTCTAACAAGCTGGTTGCCTTAAAATGAATCTCCCTTTAGAAAAATTTAGTATTTCTTATAATGTTCTTTACCCTTCCCTCTCTTCCTCATGACCAAATCTATTTTAATGCTATTGAGGCCCTTTTCCTCAGTGACAATTTTTACTCCTTGGATTAGTAATTTTGTAATTGTCTTATCAAAAAGGAATAGATGGAAATTACGTCTAAGGAAAGTTTGCATCTTTTCAAATGATGTCCTCTACTTTGCTTTTGTGTTGACTCAACCATAGCTTCCCACCTGGTTTTCTAGAGTAACTAAGAGAGCAAAACACCTGTATAAACCAGTACATATCATAATCTGATTTTCAGTGTTTTCTTTTCCTTCATTCCAGGTTGTCTCAAGACGAAGAGTAAAAGGTGTGTATTCTGGAATCACTCATTCACTGAGGACAGAAGAGGATATATATCTAGATGAATATAGAGAGGTTTTTTTGATGGCTTTGGTGGGGAGCACAGGGGTAATTCCCAATTCCATATGGAAGTGAGAATTGGGGGTGTGGTGAGAGAAAGTGATCTCAAGGGAAAGAACTTTGCTCATGTTCCTGCAGTCCCTGGAAGCAGCTGGGTTACCCTTGGGTGGTAGGGATTAGTATGAATTGGAATTGAGGGATGTCAATGAGTAAGTCTGTGCTGTGTAATTGTGAATCTGAGTGTGTGTATGTGTGTTTTATTTATTCATATTAGACAGTATTCCTGTTTACACAGGAAAATTATCACTGTCAACCCTGCCAAGAAAATAATTCCTTCTGACTGCTGCACAGTTTACATATAGTAACTCACTGAATGCTCAACACAGCCATATGTGGTGGGTATGTTTACTATACACACACTCCAGATGGAAAACAGAGGCACAGAGACTCATGTCAACAATATTGTTAGCTTCTATAATTAGAGCGAAGATGAGTTCCCAGGCATGTGACCCCAACATTGAAATTCTGAACCTTCACTTAAAACTCAGACATGGGATTATTACACAACATACATGGGAATAGTAGGCGAATTAGCATCTGTGCATGTGTGTGAAATCTTCCAAGCCTACAGGGTTCCTAACCACTGTACATCATTATAAAATACTGCCAGTGTAACATAACCCAGGGCCCTGCCCAAAGCATCTCACTGCAAATTTCCCATGCTTTTGGCCAGCCACAAATCCAAGAGTTCAAAGTCTTAGGGCAACAAAGACAACATTTGTTAGAGTTGGGTCACTCCTCATTACTGGCCAGTATCTGAATAGAACCAGAGAAATATCTTAGTGTATTTGATAACATTATTTCCATAAGCCCATAAAATGGTCCATTCTTGCCAGCCACGTGCTTTACATACAGTGGCAGGTAAGAACAGAAAACCCCCCTTGGTTATTAGCCTGTGTCACCCTTGTTGAACAGTCCTGTGCACCTGGGTTAGAGAGCCTCTGTGCTCAGCTGATGCCTACTCCCCTTAATGAATTCTCCAGTGTGGGCCACTTAGTTCCGGCATAGAGAGAGTGCCAGTTCATTCATGAATACACACATAGAATAATAAAGAAAGTCGAGAATGAAAATACTATATGAAAAAGAGTAGTTATTTTTAAATGTTAGGATTTCAACAATGTAGATTTTCAATATTTGATTACCTTTATAACAACAGATTACTGGTTGAATACAATAAAATATTGTGCCCAGAATTCAATAATCCAGCCACCCAACAGAAGGCAAAATTTCATAAAAGTGATGACAACAAAAATAATGAAAAAAGAAAGAAAGAAAAGTGATGACAAATGCAGAAGCAGTATAAACGGACCTGTGGAAGGTGAAAAGGTTTTGGGAGGTGCAACAAACGTAACAGAGGTTAGGCTGTGCTTCCAGGAAGATGGAGTTATGGGGCACAGTTAATGTCATAATGTGTACTTCAGTGTTTACCCATTTGTAGACTGACTGTTTCTAGTCACTGTATGATGCCTTAGCTAGAAATCCAAGGAATTCTTTATCATTTTTTTCCGGAACATTTCCTTTGCCTATCTTTTTTCCTTTTTTTTTGTTTAAGAAACTTGTCAATAATGATCTACTTTTTTGTGTTTTAGTAAGTTTCCTTTGATATTGTCAATAATAACACACCTTAGGCTTGTTAGTAGTTTCATGGTTTACGAAGCATAACTATATAAGTAAGATAAATGCTGAAGTTAAATGGAAGGATTCCTTTCAAAACCCTTTCTCATTAATGGATTGTCTATCTTTACATAAAAGGGCCTACAATTTTACCAGACTTCATGGTGGGATTTCCATGGGATAATAGCAGAAGGTGCGGGTTACTGAGTGCAGCCTGGGAGAGGGAGTAGAAGGGAATTCCTTAGTACATAAGCATGTGGAGCCCAAAGGAAGGAGGGCCAGGGCTGCTGAGGAAAGCCCTGGGTGAAGATGGCTATGGCTGGGCCTCTCCTCTGCCACTGCTTATTCAGGCTTGGTGAGTGGAAGGAGAGCTGATTGTTTGCAGAGCTGTCATGTGGCAGCTATTTGGGAAATCCAGAGTTGTGAGGCAGGATGGGAACCAAGCAGACCACTGATCACTAGGCGAGATTAAATGACCCCCAGGAAGGTTCACAGGAGGCAGCTGACAGTGTATGTTGGGGTAGGATGCTCACAAGTTTTGTTGTTACCTGGTCATTCAGAGGAACTTCTATGGGGAAATCTGAATCATATTTTGGGTCAGAGAATTAACTTTTATGTGGAAGGCACGGTGAGGATTTGAGCCACTCTCTTCCCTATAATAAAGTAGTTGGCTGCCCTTTCTCCACAGTTCCTGGGAGGTAACTTGTAACCCCTGGAATCTGCTGAGTGGGGGCAGTGACTACATTTCCTGACCAGAATCCTTCCCTCAGCAGTGTTGTGACCATACAGGGATGCTGTGGGGATCTCAGGACACAGCACATATTCTCCATGAGCTGAAAATGTCACACCCACATAGGGCTAAATGTCACTGTCCAGCCTCCCCTGTCCTGGAATGATGAAGCACCCACTTTGGAGGGCAGTATTATAAAGTTTCTTGCATATTCATCCCAAACTTTAATAATTGAACTCTTCTAGGTCTTTTGTGGCATATTGGGCATTTTTCTTAAGGATTTGCTTGTATTTACACATTTTCAGTCTTACAACATACACTAATAAGCAGGCTTTGCTAACATTTTCAAATGACAGCACAGAAAACTGGACAAATTAATTTTCCCTGGCCTGGGTGGCCTCTAAATGGGATTTGAACCCAGATGATCAAACACTGGCACCCATGCTTTAATCACTGTGTTTTGCTGCCTTCCTATGCTGTCTCATATATATAAATTATCCCACATCTGTCTATTGGGTGTCCAAAGTGAACACAAAACTACAACTTGTTTTGAAACCCACCTTTGACTCAAGTGGGTCTGCTGCAAACCTTGTAAATAAGGGGAGTATAGTGTGAACTGTAAATAAATTATTAATGATTTCTTATGTTTATCTGTCAGTAAGTTGTCAACTGATGTTTCTATTGTGAATGCCTTTCCCAGGCTCTTGTCTCAAGTGTAAAAAAAGAAAATTTTCTGCCCAGTCCAAAAAACCTACTGACTTTCAATCCCATTCAGTTGGCAGACTCAAAATCAGCGTCTGGTCAAAGAAATGGGAGAGCCATCAAGCATGCCTGAGCCAGTGTGCCACGGAAGGTACAGTGGAAATGCAATTACTGTATTGCCTCAGTAATGATGGCTGTAGATACTAAGTATCCCATATTGAGGAAAAACCTTTAAAAAGGCTAAGCCATGATATTTTTCTTAATTCATGTGTGAAATTTTTTTTTTTTTTTTTACTAATGAATCAGTAGTGTCACAACCACATGAATAAAAATGCATTTACAACTGAAGTTTGGTTCACATTTACTGCTACACAGCATTTTAAGTTAATGTTTGGTCATTAGTCTATTTCTGAACATGAGGAGAAAGATATCTTCTGAAAAAGTGTGGTGAGATTTTTAAAAATTAGATATATATTTCTAAGAGAAGTTTTAGATTCACATATAAATCATGCAGAGAATACAAGAGTTCCCACATGTTCCCCTGCCACCCTCCCAGTCCAGAGCCAGCAAAATTTCCTCTGTTAACAACTCTCAGTGGTGTGGTTTATGTGAACAGTTGAAAGAACAGTATTTCTTAAATATATACATATATATTTTTAAAGATACTTAGATTACATGAATGCCACACAAAAAACATAGGGATTCCCATATGACCCACTCCCTATACCTCCCACACCCTCCCACATAAACAACATCCTTCATCAGTGTGACACATTCATTGCAATTGATAAGCACATACTGTGGCATTGCTACTGAGCATGGACCAGAGTTCACATTGTAGTCTACATTCTCGCCCACAGAGTTCTGCAGGTTATCGGAAGATATATAATAGCCTATATCTGTCATTGCAATCTCATTCCCAAGGAATAATTCCCAAGGAAGGGACAGTATTGATACATTGTTTTGGAGGCTCACTCTTCCTGATCTTCAGCTATTGCATTTTTACAAAGGTACATTGCCATGTACCTACCATGATAGAACGTCAGGGGTTGTATTGTGTCTCTCCAAAGTACATTGAGAAAGCCTTGGTACCTGTGAGTGTGACCTCATTTGGAAACAAGGTGTTTACAGATGTGATTAAGTTGAGGTCTACTGAATTAGCGTGGGCCATAATATAATATGACTCATGCACTTTTAAGAAGGGAAGAGACAGAGAAGAGAAGGCTGTGAGAAGATGGACCAACACAGGGAGAAGCAGTCCATGTTAAGATGGAACAAGCCCGGGACTCCTGGAGCCACCAGAAGCTGGAAGAGTCAAGGAATGATTCCTAGCTAGGGTCTTCAGATGGAGAGACAGAGAGTGTGCTATGGACACCTTAATTTTGGACTTTTTGTCCCTAGAAATGGGAGAGTTTAAGTTTGTGTTCTCAAACCACCCAGTTTTTGGCAATTTATTATGGTAGTGCTAGGAAACTAAACACGTATGGTACTGGGAAGTAGGATGCTGCTATAACAGATACATGGGGAGGCCTCACAGAGGCTTCCAAGCACAATATACCTTCTCAACACAGACATGGGTGAAGTTAGCCCAGATGTTTCCAGACTATCTCCTGCCCATGAATCTGTACATTGAGGCTCCAGACACAAAAGAACACAAATAGACCTCATCAATGTGCCCTCTCTGGATTGCTAAATATGTGATACAAAAACATAGTAAAATTGTTGCTGTATTCCACAATTTGGAAGAGTAGGGTTTTGGCATAAAATAGCAACAAAAATAATGCACCAGTATAAAATAAAAAATATATCAAATAGTCTACATTAAAATCTGATTACCTTCTGACCCTGTTCTTCAGCCCTCTAGGATCTGTTTCTCAAGTAACTGTTAAGGTTCTGCACATCCTTTCAGATTTAGTAATTGAGTATTCATATAAAATTGACACTATACCACAATTTCCTAAGGTCTTCACATATATATACTCATGTTCTTTTTTCCCTTTATTTTTAAAGAAGTTTTAGATTACATGAAAGTTAAATAAAAAATGTAGGTGATTCTCATATACCCCCTCCCCCCCAAACACTTTACCCATTAACAACATTTTTCATTAGTGTGGTACATTTGTTACAATTGATGAACAAATATTGAAGTGCTGCTACTAACTAGGGTCCATGGTTTCCAAGATAAGGCCCACTGATGGGCTGCCAATTTCCTGGGGTTGTCTGCCCTGCCTAGAGTGTCCAGGTGTCTTTAGGGCCTTCAGGAGCACTCTTGCTTGAGGCATTGTTTACTGTGGCAGTCAGTGAGATCCTCCTGAGACCTGCATAAACTGAACATCTGGAATGACCTCCTGACTCACTACCAAATATCTTAGCCATAAACACTCATTTGTATTTAACATTCCCCCTTTTGGTCAAGGTCTTTTTACAAATGCATCTCTAGTTGGTACTTGATACTAATCCCTCGGTGCCAAGGAGGCCCATCCCTGGGAGTCATGTTCCATGCTGGGGGGAAAGCAGTGAACTTCTATGCTGAGTTTGGCTTAGAGAGAGGCCACATTTGAGCAACTTGGATGTTTTCAGAAGGTAACTCTTAGCCAGTATATACTACTAGGCTAAGTTTTAATTTTACAAGAATTAAGTTCATAACTAGAAGTATTAATATCAAGGGCCTGGTGTATTGGTCTGTCCTCTTTTGCTAGGTTCTGACTATGCACTCTATATATTCTTGCCACTCTATTAGAGAATGTAGCAGGGCTTCCAAGAATGTGAATTTAATATTTTGCTGGTTATTGTGTGGGTCTCCACCCACTGAGATAACACCTCAGACCACATGAACACATAATCCCTAGAGACATTCCCAGGTGCATCCTTTCCCACACATCCTCCCAGCACTGTCAGCCTGCACCAATGGACCTCCCCTGCCAGAGCTGTAACTTTTCTGTAATCCAAAACCACCCCATAAACAAAGTCAAAAAACCTTTTTGCTTTGTGATTTCCATCACTGTAATATCTGTTATCATTTGTATACAATGAGAATTTCATCTTTATGTTCACCATTGTCTTATTTTTTCACTTTTGTAGCAGTTTGACAGCTTCATATACTTATGAATTCCAAAAATAGATATTGGATTATGCTTGTAAACTGCTTGGAAAATCTGGGCATGATTAAGTTATGATTTGGGTGTTGATTCGGCCACATCAGTAGGGCATTGAGCACCACCCGTTGGTGCATGGGGAATCAAATATAAAAGGCATGGCAAAGGACAGAGTTGGAGTAGTTCTGGTGTTGGAGTCTTGAGCTGGAGCCCCAGGAAGTAAGACAGCTTGGTACTGAGGAAGGAGAGAAGGCCTCAGGAAAAGACATGAACCATTTGCCTGAGAGTCTACAGCTGGCCTTGTGGAGAAAGGCAAAACCTAGTGACACTCATACTCTACAGCTGACCTTGTAGAGGAAACAGAGGAGTTGAGAGTGGAGAAAAATGGAGCCCTGGGAAGAGAGGAACCCAAGAAGCCTGTACCTAGCAAACTTTAGCAGCTGTTTTGCTCCAACACGTGGCAATGGACTTTGGTGAGGGAAGAAACTTATGCTTTATGGCCTGGTAACTGTGGATTTCTACCCCAAATAAGTACCCTTGATAAAGACCAACCATTTTCTGGTATTTTGCATCAGCACCCCTTTGGCTGACTAATACACTCACATTTACCCCTATTAGTAACATCATACATGATTAGGGTTCATGTTACAATTGATGAACAAAAATTGAAACATTGCTACAAACTATGGTCAATGGTTTATGTTATGGTTTACACTTTGCACCGTACACTTTTATAGGTTTTCACGCAATGTATAAAGGTCTGTTTCTGTCATTGCAAAATCATATAGAACAATTCCAATGTCCTCAAAATGCCCTATGTTCCACCTATTCTTCCCTCCCTCTCCCCTCAGAACCTATGGTAGCCACTAAGTTTCAATTGTTCAAGAATAACTTTCATAGTTACATGCATTAATATTGAGGCCTTGACATACTGGTCTGTTTTCTTATATTTGGCACTGCCTATGTGCAAGAGATTCTTGCCCCTCTACTTGAGTATACAGCAAGTTTGCCAGAATGGGAGTTTAATATTTTCTCATTTCTTGTGTGGGTCTCCATGCACTGAGATAACACCCTATGACAAGATGAACACATTCATATTCCTTTGAAGCATGCCCCAGGGGCATTCTTTTCTACATTTGTCCCCACCACCAATGCCCTGCACCAGTGACCACCCCTGCCATATTTGCCAAAAGAACATTCCCATTCTTGTAGTTCTAACCACAGACCTACAAATCCCAAGTTCACCTGTTCCTTCCTACACGCATCCTCCAATTCCATGGATAGTCCAACCTAAAAGCCGCACCCTGCTCACCCTTACATTCCAGCTCTATCAAGCCCACTCACATCCCTGCATCACCATCAACCCCATCCACTGCCAAACCACCCATTTCCACCTTATCATAGGTTCTGCACACACTGAGCATTGGCTCACCACACTCTACTCCCTTTCCATCTCCTGTTAATCTATCTTCCAGACTCTATCTCTGTGAGTCTCCTAAATATACTTAGGTCATATCAGTGAGGTCTTGCAGTAGTTGCCTTTGGTGACTGGCTTACTTCACTCAACATAAGGTCAAGATTCATCCATGTTGTCACATTTGTCAATACTTCATTCCTTCTTACAGGTGAATAATATTCCATTATATTTTTATACCATATTTTGCTTATCCATTAATCTGTTGGTGGACATTTGGGTTGCTTCCAACTTTTGACAATAGTGAACAATGCTGCTATGAACACTGGTGTGCATATATCTGTTCGTGCCCATGCTTTCAATTTTTCTGGGTATATACCCAGCAGTGGGATTGCAAGGATCATATGGCAGTTATATAGTTAGCTTCCTAAGCACTACCAAGCCATCCTCCACAATATCTGCACCATTCTACATTCCCAGCAGAAGTGGATGAGGGTTCCCTTTCCTCCACAAAATCTCCAACAATTATAATTGTTTTTTTTTAAATTTTATTGAAGCATATAATTCATACATAAACACACATAAACAATATGTGTAGAGTAAAAGTTGTGAACTTACAAAATAGACATGTATAACAACCTACAGTAGTCCTATACATCACCCCACTATCAACACCTGGCCTTGTTGTGAGACATTTGTTACAAATTATAAAACAAGATAGTCAAAATATTAATACTAACTATACTCCATAGCTAGCATTTGGTGTATTTTACCCCAACCCACCCTATCATTTTTTAAAAATATATTTTTAATACATAAGTTGTGAACTTACAAAACAATCATGCACATGTACAGAATTCCCATACAACACCCCTTCACCAACACACCATACCTTACTAGAACATTTGTTACAGATTATGAGATAATATCATCTGTTTTCTTAATAGCTGCCAGTCTAATAAGTGAAGATATCATGTCATGGTTCCCCACCCCAAACACACAGGCAGCCCAGCAAAGAAACATATTCCCTTTCAGGTGATGCCACCATTGGAATCACTACACAGGTCTCCTAATTCTTCATCCAGAACTCTTTTGAAAAGCTAAGTTATAGTTAATTGCACAACTTGGCAACTATATCAATTGAGACACTTATGTTGAAGGTAAAAAATAATCCAGTGTGATATTGTTTTGTGGGTTTTGGGACAAAGGACTTCATAATAAAAATTAGAGCACTATCTTTTATAATTGTTGTTCATCTCATTTGACCAGGTATCTGTTGCCAGTTAGGAAACTGGTTTATTCAGAAGAATAGTTATTGCACTCAGGCAGTCAATAATGGAATTTTTTGTCTGTTTGATAGATTCTTTCAACAATGGGATGATTTGAGCTTGAAGTGGGGATTCCTGGGTTGTAATTGAGACCTGAGTCTTGAGTAGACATGTATTAAAAGAATATATACAAATTGTCAATAAGCACAAGAAAAGATACTCAACAGCATTAGTCATCAAGGAAATGCAAATCAAAAACACAAAGAGATGCCACTTTTAACACGTAGGGTAGCTAATATTTTTGAGAGAAACAAAAATGGAAAATAACAAATAGAAGTGTGGGGTATGAATCAATTGGAATCCCCATATATTGGTGGTGGGAATGTAAAATAGAGCAGTCACTTTGGGAAATAGTTACTTCTTGTTCTGGAAGAGAACAACTGCCGTTGTCTTGACAAAATATAGTCATTGCCTTTAAATGTGAATGCATTTTCAGATCACTTATCTTAAAGGTATTCACAGTTATATGTCTTAAAATGTAATTCATTTCTGAATCAAATTTTGCTTATATTATAAGTTTCATTGTTTCAATTCCACTTTCCTAATCTTTTTCCTCTGTGCTTCTTACTCGTGTTACTTTGTCAATTTCCTAGGTCTTGTATGTTTGCTCTCCTGCCTTTTACTAATACCATTACTATTATTACTTTTGTCTTCTAGCTCTTTCCTTTTATCTGGTCCCAATTTGTTTTCTTTCAAAAGAACATAGGCAGATCTCTCTCACAAAAAAACTGCTGAGTGTGGGCAAGATCCTGAGTGAGCCTTTTTGTGAACCCACAGAGAAGGAGGCCTCAGGCATGGATCCGGACAGAGTCAGATGAAGACAGAAATTCCCGAAGGTGCTGCTGGCTTGATTCTTGGTTACTGTGTTTCCTTTTACCTGATTTCCCCTTTTTTGTGTATACTGATTTTATCTACTAAGAAACTCTCTCTTTTCCTTCCTTCATCAGTCTATCTTCTGCTTTCTGTTGTTGTTCTTACATTCCACATCTCTTTGTTTAGTCAGCAATTTTTCTGGGCTTTATTTCTATCTCATCTATCCTGTTCTCTTTCTTTTATGAACTTTTTTCTTTTTGTCTTTTCTCTTTCCCTCTCTCCTCAGCATACTGGCCTTTTAATTCAGTCTATATATTTTTTGCTATTTGTTTTCCCATTTCATTTTTGGTACCCCACTTTTCTACTCCTATTACTCTACACTGCTTATATGAGTTAAATATTCATTTTCCAAGGTCTTAAATGGTTTCTCTTCTAACAATTACTATTATTATTACTATTATCCTTTTACTTTACTTACCTTTGTCACTTTCCCTGGCCCTAATTTTTTCCTCCAAGGGAACATAGAAAACAGCAACAAAGCAGAATAAGAAGAAAGTGTCAAAGAGAAGACTTACACACAAATAAACAGCAATTAAATAAAACCATAGAGTAAAGAGAGAAGCTAATCAACTGAATAAACCCATCAAGATAAAAGGATGACCAGAGGGCAACAAAAAATTACAAACAATGCTAAAAAACAGGAAGACATGGGTCAGTTCAATGAAAAAACTAAAAACCTGAAAGAGGTGCAGAACACTGAACAACTAATCAAAGTGGTCCAAACAAATATCATGGACCAATTTAATGAATTGAAGGGAGAGATTAAGGCTATTAAGATGAAACTAGGAGAACATAATGAAGAAATTGTAAACATACGTAAAAAGATAATGGAAATGATGGTGATGAATGGTACAATCCAAGAAATCAAAAAGACACTGGAAGCACATAACAGTATAGATTTGAACAGGCAGAGGAAAGAATTAGTGATGTTGAAGACAATGAATCTGAAATCAAACAGATAGTAGAGCAGATAGATAAAAAGATAGAAAAAAACTCAGAAAGAACTTAGGGATTTGAATGACAACAAACATATGCATTACAGGCATCCGACAGGGAGAAGAGAAGGGAAAGGGGACAGAAGGAGTGTTGAAGGAAATAATGGCTGAAAACTTCCCAACTCTATTGAGGGAGATGGATGTACATGTCCACGAAGCGCAGTACACCCCAAACAGTATAAATCCTAAGAGGCCTATTCAAAGACATACACCTGTCAAACTGTCCAATGCTCAAGACAAAGAGAAAATACTGAAAGCAGCAATAGAAAAGAGAACCATTACATACAATGGAAGCTAAATGAAATTAAGTGCTGATTTCTCATCTGAAACCATGGAGGCAAGAAGGCAGTGGTATGACAGAGTTAAGTTACTAAAAGAAAAAAATGTCCAGCCAAGAATTCTCTAACCAGTAAAGCTAGCATTTCAAAAAAGAGTGCATGTTCAAAATATTCACAGATAAACAGAAATTAAGAGAGTATGCCAATAAGGAACCACCCATTCAAGAAATACTAGAGGGAGTTCTGCAGGCTGAAATGAAAAAACAGGAGGGAGAGAGCTGCAGGAGAGTGTAAGAACAGCTAAAAACACAAAAAGAGAAATGAAAACAACATATGACATAGATAAACCCAAAGAAAATATGGCTAATGTGAGTAATTCCTTGAAAGAAACAACACTGAATGTTAATGGATTAAACTCACCAGTCAAGAGACACAGATTGGCAGAACGGATTAGGAAATATGACCCATCTATATGTTGTCTACAAGAAACCTACCTTAGACCCATGGATTCACAGAGGCTGAAAGTGAATGGCTGGAAAACAGTCTTAAAATAAAATAACCA